>JAJMCO010000053.1:0-62620 GCA_030573015.1 Metschnikowia peoriensis | reverse complement strand
TTTGGATATCCTAGCGAAAGCCCCACGGTACCATAAGCGCTAATGATCTCAAACAAAATGGCAAACACGGTGAATCTTGGATCACCCTTTGCAAGTTTGCCACCCTCAGCAATGCAAATGACGAAAAGACCAAGGAAAATAAACCACAAGTCAAACGAAAGCTGGTTCCGCAAGTGAGTACCGATAAAGTTTTTTGGCGTGCTTTCGATCTCATGTTCATTTTCATCCTGCTTAAGATAAACACCCAATGATTGCTCCTCATAAACATTGGTACGCCGGATCGAAATGGCCAAGGGAAGTACGGAAATGTACATCATGATCATATAACTGACTTGAATTGCAGGATGGAGTTGTGAAAGATCAATCACAGTGAAACCAGCAGTACGGGTACTGAACGCCTGGAACAAGCCATCCAAAACACGGTAAGGCACCGGGATCGCCTTCAAGTAATCGTTATTGAAGTCAAGCACGATAAACAAAATCAAATCGGTGGCATTAAGCACCACCAAAATGAAAAACAACCACCAGGTGGGGATCGAGGGGAAAAGTAAGGTGAAACATCTGCGGGGATGATCAAGTAAGAAGCCGAGCGATTCCTTGTATAACGATAACGGCTTGGCTGTCTTGAACATGATCCAAATGATGAAACGAAGGAAAATCGGGAACCCCGTGTTGCCTATAACAATGAAAAAGCAAGAAACCACCAAGATATAAACGTTTCTGCTGTACGACAGCATGGAATTGGGGGTCAAGGTCAACCCCAAATCATTAAACACAGACTGAGCAGTGAAAAAGCCCCACCAAGTGGGCGAAATGCCAAATTCTCTCATCTGCGAAGCGTACGAAGGGGCTACTTCGATGAAAATCACATAGAGCAAAAACGCAATCACGTGGAAACCAAGGTAAAACCCGAAAATGATCTTGATCAAGAGCTTAATTGCACGGTATTCTACTCCTCCAAGTTCCTCTTTTTGTTCTTCGGTCAAGTGCACAAAAGTCGAGTTGCGCCCAATAGTAGGGGTCCATGAGAGGTAATTTGTGCTCATGACTTTAGTGAGTGGAGAGCTACTGGTGTCATCATCATTATCATGATCATACTCGTCTTCTTCATCATCATCATCATCATCGCCATCATTGCCATCAAAATCATCATCGTCATTGTGCAGCACATTACTGGCATCAGTCCAAGTGCGTGGATTTATCACTACCAGAGGAGTACGCCATTTCCGTAACCGGCGTCTGCCCTTATTACGAGCTTGTCGTTTTTGGCGATCGATAGTAGGCTCCTGGGCAAATTTGAGCACGCCTGGGCCCTGATTTTGCTGAGTTTGATCTTTCTGATTTTCTTGAATATCTTGTTTTTGTTGCTTTTGTTGTGGTTTTTCTATAATTTCCTCGTCGCTATCAGCAATTGCATTTTCATGGGTATCTGAATAATTGTATGAATGGATACTGCGTCCATGTTCATGCTCAGGGCCCAGAACAGAATTGATTGACGTTTCATCTGCAAAATCTGCATCATCGGTATCGTTGTGGTTTTCACTATCAATCGAGTGATTATCGTTATCATCATCGTTATCATCATCGTTATCATCATCGTTATCATCCTCAAGCCCCATATTTTTGCGCCGAGTCAGCGGCGAGTTGTTTGATATCGTTTTCTTTAACGCATTCCAACGGGCTTTTCCCCCCTTTCCCATGCGCCATTTACTGGGTCTACGAATCGGCTTCCCGTGTGGAAACACTAATTGACGGGCTTTTGTGGTGAAAATCGGCGTGTTTAAATCCCGGTCACGCTCGATTTCATTGGGCGATTTGATCACCAAAACATCGTCATCAAGCCCGCTATCTCTTCTTTTTTTCTGTTGAAGAAGCGCAATCGACTTGTACATATCGGAGGGATCGATTTCTTTCGTGCGTTTACCGGGTTTGGGCAATTCGGCAAACTTGATGCCATCGGGTGACAGCGGTGTTAATGCAGTGGGATCCACATCAAGGTCAGAATCTGGGTTAGCTATGTCCTCATTTCGTTGTGGACCGCTGTAAGTTTCTACATTTTGCAGCAGGCCCGAAGTGCTGCCTTGCTTTGACAGCGACAGGGCGGTTTTTGTGCTTGATTCCGGTACATGGGGCTCCTCCTGGCGGGTATTGAAAGTACCTAGGCCCTGATTGTTCACGGTATTTGCAGCAGTACGGTCAGTAGATCTTGTGCGTGCCGCAAGTGTAGCATTTCGCCTCATTTTGAAGTTCAATTTCGACAGTTCCTTGATGTTATCGAAGTACCGCTCAAACCAGTAGAGCCGCACAAACAACACCGAGCCATGGATGAAAATGGGCGTGGTGAGAGTGGCAGTGATATATACAATAAGCTGCTGCGAGAGTCTTAGTTCGTTAAGGTTCACCGTATTAAGCCCCGCCTGCGTCAGGGCACCGCTCATGAGAAATAACATATCGATGTACTTGAAGTTTGTGATGGGAAATACAATCACCGAGGTCAAGAACGATATGAAAAGGATGTATGCATAATGTGCAGCCCGGAAATTCGGAACTACTTTCACCACGTATGGATGAAGTGTCAGTGTGATTTTATGGATGAGGTCTCGGATTGCTGTACCATAGCTCCGGTCAGAGGGGAATACCCGCTCAAACCGAGTTCGGAGTTTTTGCATTGCAGGCATTTTTATTGGTTTTTGATGAGATCTGGGTGATATATGATGACAGTATCGGGCCCTCGTTTAGAAAAATCTATATTGCCCTGGTAATTCTTTTTCTTTTTTTTTTCTCTTTGTTCCTTTCTTTTTAATTGTGTTATCCTTAAAATTTCTTTGAGAAATTATCGAATGCTTCTTTTGGTATAAATGAATGGTCTAATTCGGGACTGGCCGAGTGATGTCAAGGTTTAGGATTATGTGGTTGGGTAGACTGTGTGGGTACGACAAGGCCAGGCAAAAGCGTCTCTAAATTGTTAGATTGAATTGAGACGATGCGAATGCAGAGTCGGGTTTCTTTTTTTTTTTTTTTTTTTTTTTTTTTTTTTTTTTGGTGCTAATTTGACTGCGAAACTCTGCAGCTGTCAGCGAGCCCCGTGCATCAAATCGGGGGCAGTGGATACAACCCATGAAAAAGGAACGTGAGATAAGCAATCATGAGGTGACTTTTTGTGTCATTAAATTCCTCTGCATATTTTCTTGAATCTGAAAACTCTCGAAATGGAAGTGATTTTTCTTTTTCTTCTTCCTGGCGCATTTTACTGGACATCTAGAATCAACAAAGATGTGCCTCAATTGAGATTTGACAGATTCCGCTCGCACGCCAGTTACCACAAAACTTTATTCCGGAACTTGAATTGGTGATACCTTTCTAACCCAATAATGAGCTTCTTTTTTTTTTATAGTCTTCCTCTTGTATCTTTGATTTTTGCCGACATCTCGTTTCTTCCTCTTGTTTCTTTGTGCGCGTCCTTTTTCTCGAGAACGGTTTCTCTATCCCGATGCATGCAATCTTTTGCTCTCAGTGGTAACACCAAAAAGAAATATAGATAAATTATTGCACTTGATTATGACTTTTCCGTTAATACTTTTCCATCGTGGGCCAAATTGCAATTTGTGCTCAATTTTGTTCTTTGATTTTTGTTGTCGATATTTCGCGTTTTTGGGAGTTAGACACTATTTTTTGCGAAAGTTAGTGACTCAAAGCTTCAAGAAAATGATGCAGTCTAAAAATTTTAAAAGTCTCATCCTTTCAAACGAACGACCAGGGTTTGATAAAGAAAAAGTATGCAAGAAGTGTGAATTAGAGAAAAACTTATATGATGTTGGAAAGACTATAATTTAGTAGACAGGTTGCAAATCACACAGTTATGTGCGTTGCTTCTCAGATGACTTACTTGCAATGCAAGACAAAAATTACAGAACAGAGAATGAAATGGATTGTGTTCAATCAGTGAGATAATTCTCACAAGAATAAACAGTCTTCCGATACGATTTCTTATAGCCATAGGTGGAAAAGCCGATCTGGTCCTAGAATGACCCAAAATACTTCAAATACTTGTACAGAATCTTCAAAGAATCAATGTGCGCTCGCGTTTGTGAATATATGTGGAACTTGATTCTATTGTCCACACGAAATCTAAAAGAAAATACTGATTTGAAAATAGAGAGGCTCATCAAATCGATTCCTCTCAATGATGTCTGCTAAAATTAGACTGTAATATGGGAAGCCCGGAACGAAGAAATCACATGGAGTGACTCACATTCCATTGCACCGTATGCACTGACTACAACATCAAACTAAAGCATCACTTGAAATGAAGAACTTCTAGCAGACAGGATCACCTGAGTGTATTATCTAACTGGATGACCACAAAAGACGGATATCATCTAGTAAGAAGTGTGTGATATTTTCACCTACCGTAACTTGAGCCTCAAAAATCATTGGAAGTAAAGAAGATTTAGCGAACGGCAAGTTAAACTAGAGAATTTTAAAAGAATGACACATTCTTTCAGTTGAGTGCCACATTAACGCACTTCCCCAAATTTATATCTTTCCGCATTGCTTCGGTATATGTAAACAAGTTGAAAAAGAGCCCAGAATCCAAAGAAAAAAATTGTAAGTTTTTGCTTTCAAAAACAAAACAAAACAAAACAAAACAAAAAGAAATTTCTTGCATCGATGTAGCCTGGGTAATTCGTCTTTCAATGAACGAGCAAATCAGTATTCGGAACAAGGCAGAAAAAAATAGAAACAAAGCCATATCGGAAAATACAAATCCATACAGCCACACGGCTCAAGAACGAGGAAACACCAAGCACAGGGCCACATTAATATAAACAACAAAGACTCTCGTAATGCCGTGTTCGTATTATTATTGTACTCTATTGGCAGTCTTGACTCGGAGAGAAAAATTAGTGCATGGACTACCGACTTCCTGCATGCAGCTAAACAAAAATAGATCACATTTTAAAAGGAGAAGTATTTTTGTCAAATAGAGGGAGAAATTTGGAAGGTTTTGAAAGATAAGCACGGAATCCCGCAATCGATTCTGCTTATGAAAAGTCACGTCACTGGTGTGGATTTGTAAGAAACAGAGTCTGACTAAGAAAACTGTTCTGGCTCAATCTTCACACTGACCTGCACTTGGCGCCAGCAAGAAAATGGAAGTCAATGAGGCAAAAAAAAAAAAAAAAAAAAAAAAAGAAAAAAAAAATTGCCCTTTGCCTTTTGGGCCTGGCCTGCACATAGTATAGCACTGTCGTTAGGTCTGGGGTTCTTTCAGAGAACCAGGTTCATCTTTTAAATTGGCAGTATTTTTTGTTCTTTTCCAGCATATTCCACTGATCCAGAAAAAAGAAACCACATTTAGGCCAGCAAATCCATGAAAAGTTCCTAAAAACTTTTTTTCAACCCTTTTTTTTCCCGGATTGTTAGTCACACGATGTCCCTGCTACAACGTCACCACCTAGCTCGGAGGCGATGGGCGCGTTTGGTTAGTGGTTTGTGACGCAAGCTCAGTTACGTCGCCCCTCGGAAATACGTAACACGTGACTAGACCCATAGTTAAGCTTGTCCAGTTCCGAGGCCAGCGCGCTCATCGCGGCGACTTGCCTGCTATTTTTTTTTTTTTTTTTTTTTTTTTTCGGCGCTCGTCACCTCTATAAATATGAGCGCTCTGCCGCCCCATCAATCCAGAGGTTATTTTTTTCCCTCTCCTTCTCCTCTCCTCTTTCTTTCTCCTTCTCTTTCTCCTTCTCTCAACAATAGCCAATTGCCTCTGTTGCTGTTCTTTGATCGCTTACGAAAAAATCGCCACTTACCCCCCATTGTGACTTTTTTCCTAAGAAGTATGTTCTTTGATCGATCGGACCAGCCGCTAAGCTTTTGTGCCATTTGTTGAGAGTTACTTTTCTGTGTTCTATTTTCTTTCTGTTTTTCATGGGAGAAGAGTTCACATTGTAGAGTTTCTCTTGGTGAATTGGCCTCTAGTAGTGCGGCCGTCCTTACATCTTCATTTTTTCAAACCTTTTCACAGAAGCAGTATCATTAGTGGCCTGGACCTCAGTTTTTACACTTCCTCAAAACCCCTGTCTTGACCCATGTTGTATGGCAACTGAACCAAATTATCTATTTTGCCTAGGGCGTTTAAGAATTTCCCCACATTTTGTCTAAGCGGATGCGATGGGTCGCTGAATTTCTTTCTCATACTCGCCACGATCCACCACCGGATCTCGGGCTTTGTGAGAAGAGTGCGCCGCAGCTGCACGGCAACCGGGGATTGGGGGTGGTTACTGACTCGGGCAATAGGCTGCTAATTTTGCGTTTCTTTTTTTTTTTTTTCCTCAATTTAATTCAATTTTTTTTTTTTTTTTTTTGGCCGTTGCTCTTATATCGCGGCTTATCTGACATCGCATCGCTCCATACTAACTTTCCAGCTCTTGTGCATCGTTCCCCAATTCAAAGTTTTGCTTAAATAAATCCCCCCGATTTTATTTCATTTTTTTTGCAAACTTGCTCATTTCAAATTCGTTTGAAAAAAGAAATTAATTCCCCCCCTTTATTTTTTTTTTTCTCACAAACTCAGATCTAGAGAACTTTCAAAGATGGCTTTGTTATCTGCCCCAATTTCCCCTCCAATGGAGTCTACTGGTGACCGTTTGATGACCTTGGAAACCAAGGATGGTCAAGCCTTGCAAGGTTACTCCTTCGGTGCCCCTGTTTCCGCTGCCGGTGAGGTTGTTTTCCAAACCGGTATGGTGGGTTACCCAGAATCCATCACTGACCCTTCTTATGAGGGCCAGATTTTGGTGATTACTTACCCTCTTGTTGGTAACTACGGTGTTCCCGACAGAGACTTGAAGTGCGACATTGTGGAGCAATTGCCCAAGTACTTCGAGTCCAACCGCATCCACATTGCTGGTTTGGTGGTTGCTCATTACACCGAGGAATACTCGCACTTTTTGGCCAAATCTTCTTTGGGCCAATGGTTGCAGAAGGAAGGTATTCCTGCCATTTACGGTGTCGACACCAGAGCCTTGACCAAGAAGTTGAGAGACAACGGTTCCACTTTGGGTAGACTCTCCGTGCAAAAAGCTGCTACTTCGCACGATGAGGTTCTTGGCCAACAGGACTGGCAACAGTACTTTGATGTGCCTGAATGGGACGACCCTAACGTGAAGAACTTGGTCGCCACCGTTTCCACCAAGGAGCCTGTTTTGTACAAGCCACTGGCTGAAAACGCCAAGACCGACAAGAACGGCAAGCCAATTCGTATTGTTGCTGTTGATGTTGGTATGAAATACAACCAGATTCGTTGTTTTGTTGCCAGAGGTGTTGAGTTGAAGGTTGTGCCTTGGGACTACGACTTCACCACTGAGGAATACGATGGTTTGTTCATCTCGAACGGTCCAGGTGACCCACAAGTGATGACCGAGACTGTTGCCAGATTGGAGCGTGTGATGAAAGAGGGTAAGACCCCTGTTTTCGGTATTTGTTTGGGTCACCAGTTGTTGGCCAGAGCCACTGGTGCCGAGACCATCAAGTTGAAGTTCGGTAACCGTGGTCACAACATTCCATGTACCTCCACCACTTCCGGTAGATGTTACATCACTTCGCAAAACCACGGTTACGCTGTGGATGCCTCTACCTTGACCTCTGGATGGAAGGAGTTGTTCATTAACGCCAACGACCAGTCCAACGAGGGTATCTACCACGAGAGCAAGCCATTTTTCTCTGTGCAATTCCACCCTGAGTCGACTCCAGGTCCAAGAGACACGGAGTTTTTGTTTGACGTGTTCATTAACGCTGTGATTGACTTCAAGAACACTGGTGTTTACAAGGCCGTCGAATTCCCAGGTGGAAACATCGAGGAGAACAAAGCTGCTCACCCTAGAGAGAATGTTAAGAAGGTGCTTGTTTTGGGTTCTGGAGGTTTGTCTATTGGTCAAGCCGGTGAGTTTGACTACTCTGGTTCGCAGGCTATTAAGGCGTTGAAGGAAGAAGGTATCTACACCATTTTGATCAACCCTAACATTGCCACCATTCAAACCTCGAAGGGTTTGGCCGACAAGGTCTACTTTTTGCCAGTTAACCCCGAGTTTGTTAGAAAGGTGATTCAGCACGAGCGTCCAGATGGTGTCTACTGTACTTTCGGTGGTCAAACTGCCTTGTCTGTCGGTATTGCTTTGAAGGACGAGTTCGAAGGTTTGGGTGTCAAGGTGTTGGGTACGCCTATCGACACTGTTATCACTACTGAGGACAGAGAGTTGTTTGCCAGTGCTATGGACGAGATTGGCGAGAAGTGTGCCAGATCCGAGGCTTGTACCACTGTTGAGGAGTGTGTGGATGCTGCTAACGCCATTGGATACCCATTGATTGTGAGAGCCGCTTTTGCCTTGGGTGGTTTAGGTTCTGGTTTTGCCGATAACGAGGAGGAGTTGGTTGCCTTGTGTTCAAAGGCATTTGCCACTTCCTCGCAAGTGCTTGTGGAGAGATCTATGAAGGGTTGGAAGGAAGTTGAGTACGAGGTTGTGCGTGATGCTTTCGACAACTGTATCACTGTGTGTAACATGGAAAACTTTGACCCATTGGGTATTCACACTGGTGACTCGATCGTCGTTGCTCCTTCGCAAACCTTGTCTGATGAGGACTACAACATGTTGAGAACTACTGCCGTCAACGTGATTAGACACTTGGGCGTTGTTGGTGAGTGTAACATTCAGTACGCTTTGAACCCATTCTCTAAGGAGTACTGCATCATTGAGGTGAATGCTAGATTGTCGCGTTCTTCTGCTTTGGCTTCGAAGGCTACTGGTTACCCATTGGCTTACACTGCTGCCAAGTTGGGTTTGAACATTCCTTTGAACGAGATTAAGAACTCCGTCACCAAGTCCACTTGTGCTTGTTTCGAGCCATCGTTGGATTACGTTGTGGTGAAGATTCCAAGATGGGACTTGAAGAAGTTCACTAGAGTTTCTTCTTTGTTGTCTTCTTCCATGAAGTCGGTTGGTGAGGTCATGTCTATTGGTAGAACCTTCGAAGAGGCCATTCAAAAGGCCATTAGATCGGTTGACTACCAGAACTTGGGTTTCAACAAGACCAACGCTTTGATGTCCATCGACATTGACTCTGAGTTGCAAACACCTTCCGACCAACGTTTGTTTGCTGTGGCCAACGCTTTGTCTGATGGCTACTCTGTTGACAAGGTTTGGAAATTGACCAACATCGACAAATGGTTCTTGAACAAGTTGGACGGTTTGATTAAGTTCGGTAACAAGATTGCTAACTATGGTGTCAAGGAGAACCTTCCTATTCCTGTGTTGAGACAAGCCAAGCAATTGGGTTTCGAGGACAGACAAATTGCCAAGTTCTTGGGCTCGAACGAGGTTGCCATCAGAAGATTGAGAAAGGAGGCTGGTGTTGTGCCATTTGTGAAGCAGATTGATACTGTGGCTGCCGAGTTCCCTGCTTTCACCAACTACTTGTACGTGACTTACAATGCTGATTCTTCCGATGTCACTTTTGACGACCACGGTGTGATTGTGTTGGGTTCTGGTGTGTACAGAATTGGTTCCTCGGTGGAGTTTGACTGGTGTGCTGTCAGAGCCATCAGAACCTTGAGAGAGAACAACTTCAAGACCATTATGATCAACTACAACCCAGAAACTGTGTCTACTGATTACGACGAGGCCGACAGATTGTACTTTGAGACCATCAACTTGGAGAGAGTCTTGGATATCTACGACTTGGAGAACTCTGCTGGTGTCATTATTTCTATGGGTGGTCAAACTTCGAACAACATTGCATTGACCTTGCACCGTCAAAACGTCAAGATTTTCGGTACTTCCCCAGAGATGATTGACTCTGCTGAGAACAGATACAAGTTCTCGAGAATGTTGGACAGAATTGGTGTTGACCAGCCTGCTTGGAAGGAGTTGACCTCTTATGAGGAGGCCGAGGAGTTTGCTGACTTGGTGACTTTCCCTGTGTTGGTGCGTCCTTCGTATGTGTTGTCTGGTGCTGCCATGAACACCGTTTACTCGAAGGCTGACTTGGCTTCTTACTTGTCGCAAGCCGTTGACGTTTCTCCAGACTACCCTGTTGTCATTACCAAGTACATTGAGAACGCCAAGGAAATTGAGATGGACGCTGTTGCTAAGGACGGTAAGATGATCATGCACGTTGTTTCCGAGCACGTCGAGAACGCCGGTGTTCACTCTGGTGATGCTACTCTTATTGTGCCACCACAAGACTTGGACCCAGAGACCGTGAGAAGAATTGTCGAGGCCACTGCCAAGATTGGTAAGGCTTTGGACATCACTGGTCCTTACAACATTCAGTTCATTGCTAAGGACAACGACATCAAGGTGATTGAGTGTAACGTGCGTGCTTCTCGTTCCTTCCCATTCATCTCCAAGGTTGTGGGTACTGACTTAATTGAGATGGCCACCAAGGCTATCATGGATATTCCAGTTACTCCTTACCCTGGTGAGAAGTTGCCTGAGGACTACTGTGCTGTGAAGGTTCCTCAATTTTCCTTCTCGAGATTGGCAGGTGCTGACCCTATCTTGGGTGTTGAGATGGCTTCCACTGGTGAGGTTGCCACTTTCGGTAGCAACAAGTACGAGGCTTACTTGAAGTCGTTGATCTCTACTGGTTTCAAGTTGCCAAAGAAGAACATTTTGTTCTCGATCGGTTCTTTCAAGGAGAAGCAAGAATTGTTGCCTTCTATCAAGAAGTTGCACGAGATGGACTACAAGTTGTTTGCCACTGCTGGTACTGCTGATTTCATCAAGGAGCACGGTGTGCCAGTGCATTACTTGGAGGTGTTGAACAAGGAGGAGGACCAAAAATCCGAGTACTCGTTGACCCAGCACTTGGCTAACCACTTGATTGACTTGTACATCAACTTGCCTTCGGCCAACCGTTTCCGTCGTCCAGCTAACTACATGTCCAAGGGTTACGAATCGCGTCGTATGGCTGTGGACTACTCGGTGCCTTTGGTGACCAACGTCAAGTGTGCTAAGTTGTTGATTGAGGCGCTCGCCAGAGCTCCTAACATGGAGGTTTCTAGCCACGATGCTCAAACTTCCCACTCTACTACCACCTTGCCTGGTTTGGTCAACATTTCTTCGTTTGTGCCATCTTTGAAGGACTTTGAGGCCACCACAAAGGCTGCTTTGTCTTCTGGTTTCACTTTCAACGCCTTCTTGCCACAAACCGTCTCCGGTACTACTGTTGTCGACGGTGCTTCTTTGGAGGAAGCCATTGAGGCTGCTTCTAGCTCTGCTTACACCGACTTCTCTGTGTACGTTGCTGGTTCAGAGTCGAACTTTGACGAGGTTGCTTCTGCTTCTGCTTCTGCTGGTGCTTTGTACTTGCCATACGCTGATTTGAGCAGCTCCAACGTTGCTTCGATTTCTGCGCAATTTGCCGCTTGGCCTGCCAACAAGCCAATCATCACTGATGCTAAGGCCACTGACTTGGCCTCTGTGTTGTTGTTGGCCTCTTTGCACGGACGCTCTATCCACGTGACTGGTGTGTCTTCTGCTGAAGATTTGGACTTGATCAAGATGGCTAAGGCCAAGAACTTGCAGGTGACTTGTGACGTGTCTGTGTTCTCGTTGTTCCTTTCGCAAGCCGACTACGCTCAGTTCAGCTTCTTGCCTACTGAAAAGGCCCAGGCTGCTTTGTGGAGCAACTTGGAGGACATTGACTGTTTTTCCATTGGCCTCACTCCATACTTGGTTGCTAAGGGACTTGGCCACGACATTGTTCCAGGCTTGGGCTCCAAGGAGACTTTGCCATTGTTGATTTCTGCTGTGAAGGAGGGTAAGCTCACGATTGCTGATATTGTGAAGCGTTTCTCTACTAACCCAACCAAGATTTTCAACATTCCAAAGCAAGATGCTTCGGTTGAGGTTGAGCTCGACAGAGTTTACAAGGGTGATGACTTCACTTCTGCCATTTTCAAAAAGGTGAACTTGAGAGGTTACATTGAGAGAGTGTCTCACCACGGTGAGACTGTTTGCTTGGACACTGTGATCTTGCCCAACAGCGCTTCTGGCCAAAACGGTGCTCAGGCTAGAGACAGATTTGGCTCTGTTGCTGGTGTTCCACCATCGCCAAGCTTGGGTAACCGCAGAAAGAGCAGAAGCTCGTTCAACGACGGTCGCCGCCCTTCGTTCTTCAAGGAAACTCCTCCTCAAGGCGAGTTGGAGAAGTTGGGCTCGGAGTTGGTTTCGCAACCTCCTTCCAACTTGTCTGAGGGTGATGCTCTTGTGAACTACATCAGAAAGAACAACACGTTCTTGAGAAACTCGGTGTTGTCTGTTAAGGAGTTCACTCGTTCCGACATGCACGCTTTGTTCACGGTTGCCCAAGAAATGAGATTGGCGGTTGAGAGACAGGGTGTTTTGGACTTGTTGAAGGGCAGATTGTTGGCCACCATGTTCTACGAGCCATCCACCAGAACCTCTTCGTCGTTCGACGCTGCTATGCAAAGATTGGGTGGTAGAGTTGTTGCCGTTGCTGCTGACTCGTCTTCTGTCAAGAAGGGCGAGACCTTGCAGGACACGATCCGTTCGTTGGCCTGCTACTCTGACGCCATTGTGTTGAGACACCCATCCGAGGAGTCTGCGGAGATTGCTGCCAAGTACTCGCCAGTTCCTATCATCAATGGAGGTAACGGAAGCAAGGAGCATCCTACGCAAGCCTTGTTGGACTTGTTCACCATCAGAGAAGAGTTGGGTACGGTGAATGGTATCACTGTGACCTTCATGGGTGACTTGAAGTACGGTAGACCCGTGCACTCGTTGTTGTACTTGTTGCGTCACTACCAGGTGCGTGTGCAGTTGGTTTCTCCTAAGGAGTTGGCCTTGCCTTCGTCCATCAAGGAGATGTTGGAGGAGAACAACATGTTGATTTCCGAGACCGAGGAGTTGACGCCAGAGATCATTGCCAAGTCCGATGTTTTGTACTGTACCAGAGTGCAAGAAGAGAGATTCGAAGACAAGGAGACTTACTTGAGATTGAAGGACACCTACGTGGTGGACAACAGAATCTTGTCTCATGCCAAGCAACACATGTGTGTCATGCACCCATTGCCTAGAACCTCTGAGGTCAAGGAAGAGGTTGACTTTGACCAAAGAGCCGCCTACTTCAGACAAATGAGATACGGCTTGTACATCAGAATGGCCTTGTTGGCCATGGTCATTGGCGTTGACTTTTAAGGAGATCTTATCTTCTTTTCGGGGGAACAGCATGAAGGGCATGCAAGGTGGATCTAGGGTTTGAGCCGGCAACTGGCCGTTTGGGGGAATGGTCATCTTTTTATTTATATACGAGCTTTTGACCCCGGCCCACCCGCATGTGCTTCCAAGAAACTCTTTCTTTTACACGAACACTGATTGCAACAGTGAAAGGAAAAAAATTCAAAACACAAAAAAAAAAGAACATTTTATCACATTTATACATAGATATCAAATTGCAAATTTATTTTATAACTGGAGATATGTAGCAACATAGATTAATCGTTCTTGAAAAACATATTCGCCTCATCCGATCTTTCTTGGTCCAGATGTTTGTCTTGTTCCGAAACAGACTCTGATGGTGCTTGATCGTCATGATGATGATGGTGATTGTGTTCTTGATGGTGATGGTGATGATGATGATGATGATGGTGATGATCGACTTCTTCGTTGGATTGCATCAATGCACGGGCAATTTCGATTTCGTCGCCGCCGGCATTCACACTATGGTCAAACGCAGTAACATCGGGGTCTACAGGAACGGTATCTGCATCAGTATCGGTATCGGGATTTGCCCGATCGTCGTGTCGTTTACTAGACCCGTACTTGTTAGTAAAGGCATGATGTGGGTACTCGCCCGCGTAAAAAGCATGACTAGGGTGATTTCCTACTGCAGCGGCAGCCACCGCTGCGTATGTGGGTTGTCCAGAATCGCTTGTGTGAGCACGTGAAGCGTCACGTCCATCCGTCGTTTTCTGTCTTTTGTGTGCAGCCTCCACCACTGCTATAAGCCCATCGTCAAGGCCAGTAAGATCGTGCCCAAGCAAGGCGTCCTGATCCCTGGTGCTGGGTATATGATGGAGCAAAGAATCGTTTGTAGGTGTAGCATTGGTGGATATCGTTGTGGGTGCAGAATTGGCGTTTGCCGCTGCTGAATTGCTGCTCCGGCTGCTGATGCTACTGCTGCTGCCATGTGTAAGTTTTTGTTTCATCATTGGGGCTCGTTTCACCATCGCCTCCTGTTTTGCCTGTTCTGTGCATGCCACACAGTTTTTGATGGCCGCCAGCACGGTATCCTTGATTCGCGTCCAGTGGTATTTTTCCGAAACCGCCGATGTGGTTTTGTTGATGCCGCCATGATTAGCAAGATGTGTTTCGGCACAGATTTGGAGCTGGCGCACTGGATCACTCACCACCTCCTTATCTCGAAGCATGAGCTTGCCGAACTCAAGGCGATAATGTGCTGCGGATGAACGGAGCCGCAGTTTCTCTTGGCGATCGGCCATTGCCGGATATTTGCCAGTTTCTAGATAGTACTTGATTTTATCAAAACGGTAGGCACCCAATGTGGCATCTGCTAGTGTGACAAGCTCACGCCCGTATATAATGGCGTCCACTGCGGTATCGTGGCCTTTCAAAATCCCCGCCAGCTTGATCCGGCCAATCCGCTTGAAGTTGAGCAGTTCCCATAGACTGCGGGCTGCTACATTTGTTTCAAATACAAGGTTGAACACACAATAAGTGTACCCCAAGCGAGGCGCCCACAGCAAAAAACAATCAGTAAGTGTGCGGCCGATTCCTTTCCCTCGAATTCCCGCATTTACAAGAAAACCAGCGGTGCAAATATGTGAGGCACGGCCCGGGTAGTTTGGCTTGATGAAAAACGTACCCAAACACTCTTTTTCCCAATGTTTCGGTCCTTCCAACGAGGGCAGGTCGCCCAAAACCATCACGCCGGCAAAGGCGCCAAACCAGTAGTTCTGGAACGAGTCTAAATGCAACGTATCGAAAAACGAAAACGTATCTCCACGCTCAATTTCAATGTTGAATTCGTCACACAAAAACGCTAGTAACCCGGGCGGAAGCCGGTCCGTGCTTTGCACAGGATATATCGTTGCCGTTGTTTCGCCGTCTTTCAAAAGTACCGTATAGTTTTCGATGCTGGCCATCGGATTATAGTCGAGTTGCAGCCGATAATGTGGCGGCTGGAGCACATCATCAAACTCCGGCATGTTTAAAGTTTTTGTGTTTTTGTGTTTTTGTAAATAAAATTTTATATATTTATATTTCGATTAGAGAACACGTGATTTTTCTTTTTTTTATTATTAGCCTTGATTTTCTCGCTAGGCGTTTGAGTAAATGGTGGGGGGTATATGAATGTATCAATGTATTTTGCAGCAATTCAGCCGGTTATCACCTTCTACAGTAGATTTAAGACTGGTGTAGATCGTGGGATGGTGTGTTTTGGGCAACCCCGGGCGCGGTCACGTGAACAGCGGTTGCGCCAGAACCTTGGTGTTTTCGATGTTCAGAAAATAATACAATATCAAAGAATTTTAATTATTTTTGAAATCCCAACAATTTCCTCTTTTGTATTTCTTCTTTTGAGACTGGTTTTCCCCTTTTACGTCTCGTCAAAAGAGTAGTTATACTTTTTTTCAAGGGATGCCTACTGTCCTTGAAAAAATCTCGTGGCTAAACTCGTGTGCGAATATATTTTTGCCACTTTGACCAATTAAAATTACTAATAAATTTGAAAGGTTCTTTTTTTTTCCTGGAAACATTTTAAGGAAAGATGGTCTTTCATAATATTTAGATATGGTACTGGAGTGATAACCAGTGGCCGCAATTCTCATATATTCAGAAAAACGCCAAAACCTTTTGACCTTATTTCTCTGGGCCTTTTACTTCTCACAATATTTTATCACACGCAATATTCATTAACAGGTTTATACATCAACCCGCCAGGGCTCTTTGATTTTAGACCATTAAGATTGAAAAAAAAAAATAATAAAAAAATAAAACTGAGCCAGAACATTCTATAATCCCGCTATGACTCGAGAACTCTGTTGATATCAGGTACGTCTCTGAATTAAAAACCTAAGCGCGTCCTTTGGTGTTTCTATACATATGGGACAATATTTTTATGATACACACTGCTGCTTTACTTTTCGCCAGCTTCGCTCTTTATAATACTGATTCAAGGTTTTTTCGTGATTTGTTGAGACACGTAATTAAGCTTGTTTCACACTTCCATGAAAATGACCTAGTTGAGGTCCTTCCCGTACATGTATGCACCCACCAATTTATCCTGACCCTTCAACATGGCAACGTTCTTCACATAGCCGATTCTCTCAAACCCCAAAGATTCCCAGATCTTGTAGCTGGCCACATTGGTCTCGAAAACAAGGTTGAACACAGAATACACGTATCCCAACTTGGGGGCGATTTTCAAATATTGCTGGCCGAGTTCTTTGCCAAGCCCCATGCCTCTCCGTACATGGTTTACGATAAAACCGGCATTACACACATGGGAACACCGGCCAATATAGTTTGGCTTGATGTAGAATTGACCCAAGTACTTCTTATCCCAGAATTCCTGTGGCTCGTCCACCCACTTTGGATCGTACTCACCTTCAATCAAAACGGCCGCAAACGCCTCAAAGAAATACAGCAAAAACTCCTCATACGAAAACTCAAGATAGTGCGGATACGTCTTTCCTTCTTCGATGATATAGTTCATTTCGTGCCAGGCCAGTTTGATCAATCCAGTAGGAAGATCCTCGGGTTTATGGGCCGTGAGTAAAGTGACAGTTTCGCCTGTTTTGGCAAGTTTGAAAACCACGTTTTCCGTGTATTTGGGGGTCGTGGTGAACTTGCGGTCCGCATAAGGTAAGGTTTTCAAATGTTCGATATCGTAAGGCATGGCTTATAATGAGAGACAAGGATCGTTATAGATAAATTGGGGTAAAGAGCAATGAGCTACCTTCCGATAATTTAATCGTAATTCTGGTCGTTTTTAGCACGCCAAGCGCCTTTATCGTAAACGGAGAACAAGTCGCGCATTCTATCCTTTATCTTTTCCAGAAGATTCTACATAACCCGTAAATAATATGATTTTAAATCAATTTTTCTATTGTAAATTTTCAGACGACTAACTGAATTGCTTAGTTTTCAGGCAATTTCATGGTAATCAAGCTGCTTAGTTTTGTAGTGAAACTGAGTCATATACCCTGTAAACGGAAAGAACCGAATCGGGAAATAAGCGCCGGAAAAACTGCGGGGGTTATGAAATTGATTCTCAATCCCGAAAATTCAAATGCAGACTTAATTTGATTTTTAAAGATCATTTTCTTCTGCACAGCCCGCTTGGATCTATTTCCGAATTTTTGAAATTTATCTCAAGAAAAATTTGGGGGAATTTCAAAGGCCAGCTCAGGATGGGGCCAAATAAAGCTGAGACATAATTCATTCTCAGGGAATTTCAGAATTCCGTTAACGGCAGACAAGTCGTTTCGGAAAATAGATTGGGAATATTTTCCTCAAATTAGTCCACTGGCACAATGCAAAAAAGATTAGAAAGAAAAGGAAAAAATGAAATAATAAAAACTTTGACTTGAAATTTTGACTTGAAACTTTGGATTTTTAAACTGCAATACAACTTCCCATACAAAACTCGAACTTAATTAAAAAAGTGGTTTACAACGAAGAATTACCCATCAGTCATTTTTTACGACACTTTCAATAAAGCATGTTACAAATATCACCATTAGCTTGAAATGCTCATCATAATTTTGACACCCTGATTTCAAGTTACAATTTCTATAGATTGCAACTGTAATAGCTCGCAGAAATCAAGGAGCGATTGTTTCATCAAGTAACCCGATTTCACACCGTCAGCCAGATTAAGCCAGCTGGTGACAGTTTTGACTTATGTGACCTAGTTATAAATTAATCGAAGTACCCCGGATTTATTGTAGATCAGTCCTCTATATCCAAGATGAAATCCCATTTCGCAGGGTTAAAAACCTTTTTCCTTTTAAATGTTGTGTTAAGTACACAGAATTTCGGCTTCAATGACAACACACTGGGAAGCGAGATTACAAGAAATGGAAATAACTCACTTGATTATTCTAATTTGGCAATTTTACGACAGTTAACTACACAAAACGACGAGCCTTCTGAAGAGAGTAGTGTCTCCTCGATAGTTGGTACTCTCGAGGCTAAATTGATTGAACTCGGTCTTGACTCTTTGATTAATGAGGAATATTTAGGGAAGTTGGTTGAGGAGGGAAATGAAAAAGAGTTTCAGGAAAGGTTGGGCATTACCCGGCAGATATTCCATGGAACTGATGCTAATAATGTGTGCATGGCTTATAAGCCTGCTAAAAGAGACTATAGAAGTCCCGCCAGCAGGCGCAAGTCAGGAGAAGATTTTTTGCACTTTTACCGCTTTCCGGATGAATATGTACAGCTCCATATAATAAGCGGAAATAGCAATTGGCTTCCAGCTTACAGAGATTCCAGTGCATTATGTACTGCGATGAACCGAACATCGGTACGTATTTATCTGGAAATTAGGAATAAGACAGGAATTACTGCAGAAAACATTTTGCGGGACTCCTGGGATAACTTACTTAAAGGACAAAAGATTCCCGGTTGTTTATCAGCACTTTATGCTGTAATCAGTCCACAGAAAAGAATATCAGTATCCAACCTCGGTAGGGGCTGGGCGGGCTTATACAGAAATGGCGTTCTTATTCAAAAAACACACCGGACCATGCACAGAGACGGGTTCCCTTACCAATTATGTTTACCAGATGAGGTTTACGAGCCACTTCACCAGGATCCACTTTATCAAAGCAGCCGGACCTATGACTGGAGATCACGTGTTGGCGATATCTTGGTGATGGTTTCCGGTGGAGTGAGGGAAGTGCTCGATCCCAAGCAAATTTATAGTGCATTTACAACTGTCCAGAAAATGGAGTCTGGCGAGAGTTTTTCAGCACAAAACACCGACTTCTCTTTAGTCGCTATGGGCATTGCCAAAGCAGCGGAAATTGCGTCTGATGAAACACAGCCAGAAGATATTTCAGTGTTGGCCGCCGTGGTGAAATAGCCAAATGTTAGCATCAAAGTATGCCGAGGCAGAAGTTTCACAATAGCATGCCGGATTCCATAAGTTTATATTTCAAGTACTGAATGATTGTTTTGTTTAAAGTTTTGAAATTTCTTTTTCAAAGTTCAAAGGTTTAGTTTCCGGGCTGGGTGACCTCGTTTGTTTGGTGCAAACGTTATGATCAAGTGGAAAGGACTTCCCGTTTTTCAAAAATAAGCAGATTTTGAAATGCAAATCTGACACCCGAGTGGTATCGACCAATTGTTTTGAAAAAAAATAAAGTGTCAAAATCAAATAATAAGAGACTCTGGCCTTTAAAGTTGGCAGGCTATAAATGCAATAATTAGCTGGTCCAGCTGAAACACATCCATTCCGAGTATCTCGTTAAGGGACATATACAACGCAACTAGACGAATCCAACGGAATTATTGACATTGGCAACTTCGGATTCTAAAATGATCGGATGTTTTGACAATGGTCTTTCCAAGTTCATACTAAAAGAAAAAAGAAAAAGAAAAAGAAAATTGAAAAGAATTGCAGATATCGTTTGCAATTCACTCAGATACTGCCCTCTTTCAACCGACAAGTTTGCGTTTATCGTAATATCGTAATCCTTTCATTAAGAAACTCAGCTTTAATAAAAAAATTTTTCAGTATTTTTTTAAACACATAACAGCGCTGCTTCTTTCTTCACTGAAAGCGTCGAATTTACATCACATCACTCCAGTTCATTTGGTCGCATCGGTGCGGCTGTTGCAATTGGTGGACAATCATCTTGCATACTTAAATTGCCAGTGATCGAGAATGTTGGAGACATCTCTCGCTGAAAAATAAAGAAAGAAAAAAAAAAAGAAAGACAAATTAAAGCAAACACTCACATCAACTACTTTCATTGTGAAAAGTAAAACTGATTATATACTCTCGTCACAATCCATTTTTCAATTTCATGCTTCTTTCTAGTCCTACTGCTCGGAATGGTGGCTGGGAGTGCATATACCACTGCTTGCAATCAAATGTTCAGTTTTCCCCGGCTCGTGGGCCTTGTGCGCTATGTGCACTCCGCTGATGGTGTACCCCGTTGAAGCAGTTCTAAAATCTCGATACAACAATTTTAACGATATTTCCTTTCATCCCAACGCAATCCCACCAATACCACATAAAAAGAAATGGACGACACCAAGCGCAATAGTCTTGTAGCAGACTGTATGTATATTCTTTTTCTTTTCCTTCAAATACACGCGTGTTCAATATCTCCTGTTTACAAAGCGCCGGCCTATATTGAAAAAACCTAAAAAAAAAAGCATCAGGTTAGCCGCCGACCTCAGACTGTGGCAACCCCTGGCGGCAAAAGAGATGAGGGAAAAAATCAACAATCGGAGATTTGATTCACCAAAAGTTATCTTAACTAACAAAACAGCCGGCAACAAAAAGGATAAGCGCAGACAACAGATCACCACGCGGCTCACGAAAATGGAAGCGTCGTTTGCCGACGATAAGAACAATTACTATCGTGGCCTTCTCCATAATCTTCAGGTGACCCTTGCGTCGATTCAACAGGGTACAAATGAAGAGTACGTGCACCGCAAAACAAGCTTAGAAACAGAACGAGACTATGAGCTCACGCGGCTAAGATTATGGGAGGAATATCAGGTGAAACGAGTCGAGGATGAGTATAAAGAGGCGATCAAAACGTCGACGGCAAACTACGATATGATGGTTAAGCTCCTCAAGGAAAAATACTACGATAAATTGCAGAAACAGGTGAAACAGTTGAAAGAGGATAAACTTCTTTTGAATTTGGTTAATGCCAGCCTGTGGAACGCCAGCTCCAGTTCCGGTGACCTGTACTCCACCGTTTCAGCATTAAATGCTGCTGCCGCCAACGCCCTGATGAATTTTACTGACCGCCGGTCGCTCCGCAAACGTGAGTTTTCCTCGCGGTTTACTGCCGGCGAGGCCGACGATCTTTCTGATAGTGCCGCCGGGTCTGGCTCAATGGGCACAAGTCATTTGCGAAATGGAGGCGCCAACGGCCATATTTCTTCCGGCTACGCGCTGTCGCTGAAGAGAAGGCGCCACTACCAGACGCGGTACTCGTCTAACGATGAGCACTCCACAGGAATGCACAGTCTGGGCAACGGCCATCATGGAAGTGGACTGGGGCTGGGTCACCATGGCAGTCATGGTGCCGGTGGCTCAATCAGTGGTAACGACAGTAATCTCAGCGACAAGGACTACGACACGTTGAATCATTTGATCATGAACAATGAGGACGGCGGAGTTTCAAAGATCTTGTCTGAAAAGGAAAAGCCGAGCGGCCGCCCCAATACCAGAGGTTCTCATCGTCAATTTGTGGGTGTTCATGGACTCAAGCCAGAGGAATTGAATGATGATCTCAATTTACTTCGTAATGCCGTGAAAAGGGAGAAATAAGGACCCTTCTTCTTCTTTAATAACAAATGTCTTTCATGAGATTTATTTATATGGCGGCGTGTTTTGATCTGGGGAGGTGATGTAATTTCTGGGAGACTACGATTTAACAGATTGATGGATGAATAAGAGCAATCATGTGCGCATTTTAATACGAAAAGCGGAATATTTTCCTGGCTTGATGACGCAAAAGAGCTTCGGGGTGTGATTCCAAGGGGTAGTCACAAGTCTTAATTTCAATTTGGCAAATATTACAAAACTTCGTGGCGGGCGCAAGAATGACTATGTTGCCTTTGCTTCTCTCGCCGCGAGTAAGTGACACAAGCGATGAAAGCAAGTGGTCATTTATTTTCTTTACAGTAGAGACCGAGGACAGGATACCTATAGTATTTGCCCACAGGTTAAGATTTAAAAGCCAGCGTCGTGTGGCAGCAATTTCAAGTGGTCTTTTTTTTTTTTTCAAAACATGAGTACACTTCTCTCTGGTGTTCGGGTTGCACATGAAAGTTGTTGATATGACGATATGCCGTCATTTTAGCTTACCACATTGAATTTTTTGCACATTTTAATAAAAGGTACAGTGTTGTGCTAGCGTGGTCCAATCTGTGAGTGGGCTTGTTTCTGAAGTTCATCTAGAAAAACAAAAACACATGAATGTTTTGAGTTTGAGGCGGTAAAATATCTAAGTGAGCCCTGCTCTTTAGCTTGCTGCAGGTTATTGTCCCACAATTGTTATGTGCAAACCACGTAATGTGGCATGCACCATACCTTGGATGATAACAAAGAACATTTTCCAAACTCGGTTATTACGGAAGATTTTTCATAAGAGATACGACTGATGAATTACTTGGATGCCATCGGAATGGTGGCTTAATGACTGATCATTCTTTGAAACACTCGTTTCAGTGCATTTTTACGGCTTCGTATCATTCAGGCGCGACCTGCGGACAGCTGGTTTTTTTCCTCACGTTCCCGCTCCAAATTCCTAGAGTGGCCCGCCAAGCAAACATATCATTAACTTCCTATCGATTTTCCTTCACTTGCTTGTGAAAAGATAAGGTGGAGTAATTCTCGCGAGAAAGAATCTGCTTATATACCTTTTGTTGTCCTATAATTTTTTTTTATTCCCTTTACATTTTACCTTCGCTCATTTAATAGAAACTCGTCACAGAGTCACCCACATTCATTCATTCATTCACATAGCTTGATCCAAACAAAATGAAGGAGAGTATTTCAGAAGAAAGCATGAGCCCAAGTTCCGGATTCCAGGAATTTGAAACGGAAATGCCTACATATCCCCATGAGCTGACGTTTTCGAGCATTAAACGGAATGCTTCGTACCGCTTTTCTCGCGTGACAAAAAGATACGCAAAGTTCTGGCACTCACTACGAAAATTCATTTGTTTCATGTTGGCTTTCCTAATATTGCTCGGCCTTGTTGGAATCGCATTTATGACTTTCAAGGGCCAAGAGGTATTAGGCAGCGATGTGCCGGACTTTTCTCATGATAACCCCGAGAGATTATCAGGCAAAACTTTGGCCTCGTCTAAAGATTATCCATTTGAAGTGGGATGCCGTGTGCCAGATACAGATGCCCCAAGAGCAAATGCGTCGTTCATTATGCTTGCCCGAAACACGGAAATTGACGACGTGGTCAGTTCCATGAGATCTTTGGAAAGACACTTTAACCAGTGGTTTAACTATCCATGGGTGTTTTTGAATGATGCGGAATTCGATGATAATTTCAAAGAAACCGTGAAGCTACACACAAATGCCGAGGTGGAATTTGGTCTCGTGGAACCAGAGAACTGGAATTTCCCCTCAGATATCGATCAAACCGAATTCCAGGAGTGGCTTGATGGCCAAGGAGATCGTTCGGTCATGTACGGAAACATGGAGTCGTACCATAAAATGTGCAGATTTTATGCTGGCCGTTTCTATGACCATCCTTTAGTTCGCAAGCGTGAATGGTATTGGAGGGTTGAACCAGACGTGCAGTTTTATTGTGACTTAACGTATGACCCATTTATCGAAATGGAGAAACTGAACAAAAAGTACGGATTCACCATGAGTCTTAAAGAGCTTTATTATACTACCCCATCTTTATTCAGGACAACAAAGGCATTTATTAAAGAAAACCAAGTCGAGGTTGGAACCGCATGGGATTTTGTGGTTGATAGACACCCTACTCTCATAGGGGAAAATGCCCATCTTTATGATTCATGGAAAAGTATTGATGAAATTCGGAAGCAAGTAGAGGAGAATGTCAACCTCAAGTATTTGCTCGAGAAAAAGGGCAAGACAGAAGAAGATCTAGCGGCTATAAAGAATTTCCAGCATGTCAAGAATATTTTTGAAAAAGCAACAGAGAAACCGAAATTATATTCTGATCGGGTTGATGACGAAGAGTACAATTTGTGTCATTTCTGGACAAATTTCGAAATTGCAAAGACGGAAATTTTTCTTTCCAAGACTTATCAGGATTATTTCAAGCACCTCGAACGGGCCGGTGGGTTTTATAAGGAAAGATGGGGAGATGCACCAATACATTCCATTGCGGTGGCAATGATGCTTCCAAAAGAGCAATTGCATTATTTTAGAGATATCGGGTATATGCATTCCACGCTTGGACACTGTCCAGGAAACGCCCCGGAAAAGCAACTTCCATACAAGTCCAACGGGTTCAAAGATGAGGATAAGCCGTGGTACAAGACTTTTTTTGCAAATGGGCCGGATAAGCCCGTGAGAAACGGAGTTGGGTGCAGATGCGAGTGTCCCATTTTAAGCAGGGAGCGAGAGAATGGATCAAAGTGCATAAAGAGATTTGCCAAGGTTTTATCGGACGACTATAGATCACCCGAGCCCATTGATTTGGATAAAATGGAGAGATTAGCGGAGAGAAAACTTGAGAGGAAACTCAGGAAGGGAGAAAAAATCGGGCAGGATGACACAGGGAATTAGAATCAGAGTTAGAATTAGACTAAGAGTTAGAAAAGGATTGCTGGAAAGAGTTCAGCTTAGTGTCATCACTTATTTATTTAATACAGGTAAAACTTAATCACGAAAACCCACTTTAGAAGACTAGAGTTACTTAACGGTTGCTCCCCGAATCCGGTGATTTTTCATATTTGTATGGACGCCGTGTCTTCAAGTTCTACAAGATATACCCCTAGTTGTTTTTTTTTTCTTTTCGAATCGATCGTAAATTCTAATATACACTGATAAACAGAAGCTAGTAATACAAAGCGGCGCACAAAACGCCTCCTTTAGACATGGGTCATGACAATTAAGGAGCACAAGCTGCTTAACCACCGAAACCGTACAAGGTTCTACCTTGTCTCTTCAAAGCGTAGACAACATCAAGAGAGGTGACGGTCTTTCTCTTGGCGTGCTCGGTGTAAGTGACAGCGTCTCTGATGACGTTCTCCAAGAACGACTTCAAGACACCTCTGACTTCTTCGTAGATCAAAGCGGAAATACGCTTGACACCACCTCTTCTGGCCAATCTTCTGATGGCTGGCTTTGTGATACCTTGAATGTTGTCTCTCAAGATCTTTCTGTGACGCTTAGCGCCACCCTTTCCAAGACCTTTTCCTCCTTTTCCTCTACCAGACATGATGTAATAATTATTTGTTAATGATACTAAAAAAAAAAAAAAATCTACTACCTCCAGTGCGGGCACACGGTTATTTATATGGACTTTGGTGTTTGCACTCACTCACTCGAACCCAACCCCGCTGATTCACGCGACTCGTGTTGGAGGAGAAAGGCTGCAGGAGCATCACCCGCGATCCAAAACAATAACGTTGAAAGGTGTCGTGAAGCGTGAGGAAGCACGGCCGCATACGTTGAAAAGCGTGGTGCGGGCCGGTCTGCAAAATACGTGCCGCATGTGTATATCACAGCACGCAAAGGAAGGCACTTCTTCAAGGCGCAACATCCTCCGCGCACGCGATTTTGCACTTCTGTCGCGCACAAAAGCCACGCGAAACGTCTCAATCACAACAGAAGCGCCGTCTCTCCATGCCCCATGCACTGCAAAACTGCAGAACTGCAAAAGCATGCGCGCACGTGTATTTGTGATACTGCGCTTCTTGCGTGTGCCTTGCCTTTAGCGCCATTCTAGTCACGAGCGACCGCGACTGCAAAAAAAAGAAAAAATAACAAACACCAAGGCCCCGCACCACTTCCATATTTCATATATAAGACCAGGCAATCCGCACCCTTTGTCCAAATATTTTTTTTCTCTTATCTGTCATTCACATCATTAATCATGGCTAGAACCAAACAAACAGCTAGAAAGTCTACCGGTGGTAAGGCACCAAGAAAGCAATTGGCCTCCAAGGCTGCCAGAAAGTCTGCTCCATCTACCGGTGGTGTCAAGAAGCCTCACAGATATAAGCCAGGTACCGTTGCCTTGAGAGAAATCAGAAGATTCCAAAAGTCCACTGAGCTTTTGATCAGAAAGTTGCCTTTCCAAAGATTGGTTAGAGAAATCGCCCAGGACTTCAAGACCGACTTGAGATTCCAATCTTCTGCCATCGGTGCTTTGCAAGAATCCGTTGAGGCTTACTTGGTCTCCTTGTTTGAGGACACCAACTTGTGTGCCATCCACGCCAAGAGAGTCACCATCCAAAAGAAGGACATCCAATTGGCTAGAAGATTGAGAGGCGAGAGATCTTAGGGGAGTTTTCGGTTATTTCTGGTATTTTATGTAAATTAGTTGTACAATACACCCAACGTGTTTAAGAAATTTGTTTTTTGTAATTTTGTAATTTTGTATCTTTCTTCCTGGACTCAAGAATGTTCGGCAAAAGTATTACGGTACCCTGGAATTTTTGATATTATGTGTTGGCTGCTAAAGTTTCTAAATTCGGTATTAGGTTTGCGGAACAACGGTGTTTGGTGTACGGGTGTATTGCATGTGGTTGTGGTTCTGCGCAGCAACCTTCTCCACGTTTCGAGCTTTCAATTCTTCGTAATATCTCGTGCGAGAGTAAAACCTTCAGAGATATATTTCACCAGAGTTTATTTATTCTGATAATTATCTTTCAGTTTTTTTTTTTTCAATCTTTTTGCGTGAGTATTATTCATTGAATTATCTGAGTAAACAGGCTCCACACCTATATTGCTGCTTTCTAGTTAGTCTACTGAAACCTGAATTGACCCGAGGTAAATTTTGATATTTAATTAATCATGGAGGAGATTCAAAACACTGCCACCAACTACGTGGATCTTGCTGGCCAATCGCCACTTCCCCCCTTATTCGCGTCGGCGTCGCTTCTTTACGTAGGCCTCACTTCGCCTGCAGCAATTGCGTCGAAAGTCGGTTCTTCAGGAGGATCGTCTCTGTTTTCTAAATCCAGTACTCTTACAAAACCATCCAGGAGCACATGTTTATTGTTTGGTGCTGCCAACGCTCTCGGCGGCTGGATCATTTATGACGGTGATGTGACGAATGGTGCAGGTTTCACGTTTGCGTGGTCCTCGCTTTACTTAATTGTGAATGGAAGACCTTCTTTCCGGAGCATGTTGCATGGTCGTTTAAGCCCCGTGGCGCTTTCTGTTTTGGCTTTGGGCAATGCTGGAATCTATGGTAAGCAGTTTTTCTGGCCTTCAAAGAAACCCGTGTTGTGAGCAAAACAATGTGTTACAAAATTGTGAATAGGTTTTTGTTTAATACATCGTATAGTTCGGGATATGTTGCGTAGCTAACACTGCTGAACTTTGGACTCTTCATTTCCGCTAATATCGTTATTTTCAATTATCTGATGGTGCACTAACCGTCGCATCATACAAATGTATGGCTTTAACTGATTGAAAAGTCAAGCAAAAGAGCAGGCCTGGATGGAAAAACAACGATACTGATTTATACAGAATGTTTATATAAACAAAAAAGAAAATAACACTGCTGGTTTCACAGCCACGCCATCGGTAGAAACCGGTTTTCCTGGGCGTATTCGACGATTCCTGTCTCGTCGTATAATTCGATAAATTGCTGGTCCATGGGCCGTTCTTTTGGCGCCGCAAACTTACGATATTCATCAAAAATAATCGTAAGTGACCAACCTTGAAGTCTTCTCAACACACCTACTAAACAGCCGGTCCGATGTTTGCCTCGATTGCAATGGATCAAGATGGGCTGGTTTTCGGGATCAATCACGATTTTCATGGCTTTTGTGATGAGTTCACTACTGATTTTCACAAAAGGTTCCTTATTTCCCGACATCCCAAGCTGAAATAACTTGATACCCTCTTTCTCAAAAAACTCCAGTTGTGCTTGCGGATACTCCTCGGGGATCAAGCAAAGCACGGATTTAAGCCCCAATTTCTTGAGAAATCCAAAGTTTTGGGCCTGTGGGAACGACAGCCGGTATATTTTATTGATCACAGGCGCAAAGTTTTCGGGTGGTGTCAACGTTTCACTGCCTAAAGCCAATTCTTTTCCAGTATAAGCATCAGTAGTTTGTTGCTCCCGATCGCCGTCGTATTTATCGTCAAGATCTTCTTCATAGGTCATCTCATCTTCCTCCGTCGTTGTGCCTACACCTTCCTCGACTTTGATGCTGGTCAACCGGGATCGTAGTTGTTTGATTTGGCCCTTCAGATTCGAGGGCACGTGACCTTCACTTCCAGGAAAATAACCGCCACCATTTACGTGTTGGGGCTGCGATAGACTCGGCTTCGGCAGCGGCTCAATATCCTCATCCATCTGAAACGGGTCTTCGGAGATATCTGCCATTGTTTTGTATGGTTTTTATGTGTTTGAATGGCGAGATATTTGGTGTGGTTCAATGAGGCCGGAAACTGGTCGAAAATTGGCCGTAATCTCTAGAAAGAAAAAGGTTGGGGTATATTGTTACGATGGAAAGAAAAAGCTTTTTGGTAGCTTTAAGTTTTCCTTCTATTTTTTTGTGTTTTTCTGAAACCACCGGGGATTTTTATATCGTTAGAGTTCTTTGACAAGTTACGATTCTAGCACCGGAGAAGTCTGCCGAGTATCGCTGCCCCATGTGCACACTAACGGGAGATACCATACAAAAAAAAGAAGAGAGAAAAATAACGAAGGAAGAAAGAAAAAATTAAGAACCTGCTTTATAAGAAAAACATTTTCGAAGAGTGAGCTGGAAATGAAAAAAATCATAATTTATACTTTGATATAATACCAGAACAGTTGTGCTGGTTATTTCATTTCAAATGTTCAATATTTGCGCAGCTTATCGAGGACTAAGGCAAGAAAGAATTACTTGTTAATTAATTGCATCATAAATTTGAGTTCACAAACACTTTTCTCTACAGTTCCTTTCCCAATCTATACATTTTCATCACTTTGAACCTTTTTAGAAATCAAACACAAAAAAAGTTTATTATACATATTAAACAAAAACACAAAAAAGGCATGTGGAAATCGGGTCTGAGTTGGAGAAAAACGGGGTTCCATCTACCTGCGGATCAAAGTCGATAGACCATGAAGAAAAGCCCTAGTGTTCGTAAACTTGCTCCTCTTCAACTTCACGAAGGATCCTCTCGATGGAATCAACCTCCGTATGCAATCCAGCAGCATCGGAAATGGACTCTGCCAAAGTTCCCCTCTCGTAATCGGAAATGGGCGATCCTGTTTTGTGCACTTTATAAAACAGCGACAAGGTCTTTTCCGAAGATTCGTTGGTACTAGTTCTGCTGAAAAAGGAGTTCTGGCATGAGGTTGGTGTGGAGGAATTATTGGCTGAGGATGCCCATAAGGAACTAAGTGGCAAATTGCAAACCACAATGATCATACTCAAGTTCAAGTACACTGTGCTTCGTGCTCCAGTATACGACCAAATCACCATTATTGAAGGGATAATACATGTTTGAGTAGACATAATAAGCAAAATGTGCATGGCATCAAATTGCTTTAAACCCAACACCCGCCTCGTTCTTACAGCAAAAACTAACTTTGCCATCAAAAGCACACACGTGTAATTAATAGAAGCGGCGAACATGATGAAAGGAAGGTTGTTTTCCCAGCTAGCATATTGTTTAAATCCATCCGTGATTTGCGCTTTTGCGTTCATCAAATTATGGGTAATGCTGATCACATACAAAACCACCACAACTATAGCAAGTGCTGCTGAAATCAAGGAAAATATAATACCGGGCGAGCGTGCTTTGGCTGACTTGAAAATGACATGGATTTGATACACAAAAACACACTCCACAGACATAATCAACAAGACATAGAAGGCATTGACAGCAATGGTCAAGTGGAAGTTATCCCAATAGTCGTAAAATAGCCCTGTGCATTCAAACGATAAGGAATTTAATGGACCGAGGAGGTATCCAATATAAAGTCCCGAACGGACAACGAGAAACAATAAGGCCACCTGGTGTAATATGAACATGTGTGTTCTTTTGTTAACAATAACGAGCCATGAAACAAGCATGAGTAAAGCACCAGCACCAATTGCCAAGCCTTGGGCAATTGCTAGTCTGATACTATCACGAAGCGCCGAGTCTAACTGGCCAAAAGTGACGGAAAGGACGGTGTCCGCCACGGTGAAATTAAGTGGCACATCCGCCGGGTCTATATTGGATCTCATTGACAATAGTTTGATAGCTCATTTTCAAGGATAAGAAAAAAAAAGGCGTGCTCTTATATATTTAACGCCGAAAGCTGTGGGTGCAAAAAGTGCGTGCGATCGGTTTAAATGACTTGCCGTTTCTGGAGGTCGCAATGTGTCTTTGGTGGTGGTCTTGCAGATACACCTAATCGATGAGTTGATTAATGCAAGACCCGCAGGACAAAATCATCTCAAAATGCACAAAGGGCGGGATTAGGCGTCGAAGCCTGTTCCTTTTGTTCAAGAGATGCGTTTAAAGTGGTTTTATCCCGGTTTGAATAGGGAGGCCTCTTTGAGGACCTCAGTTTTTTACAAACTATACACTCCAAGTGGTTATGGTCAATATTTTCGAATACAACATGAAAAACCACGAGTCGGTAAGACTTCCACTAAAGCACAAACCCCTCAAATGCTTGCGGAATTCCAGGATTATCATTTGCAGAATATTAGAATATCCTTCAATGTACGTGGCTGCGATGTGTCAGCCTGAAACGAGTGCGTTTCAAATCTCAGCTCACGTGCCTAATACATATGCCCCGTCCATCCACCAATTAAAACTGGCGGCGAGAAAACCAGTTGTGACATGGCAGTTCCAAACGACTGTGAAATTTTTCTTGCAAGAACTTATTTTTTTATTTCTTTTGATGTGAAAAAAACTTTTCAACGGTGTGCCTACCACATTGGGCGATATACACTGTGCTAGCGTTATCTATTTCCTTTTCTTTTTTTTTTTCTTTCTTTAACCCCCCACTAGCTTTTCCCCCTGCCCCGGCCCACTTAGAGTACTTTCGCGAAATAGCCAGGCGGCCCTGAGACGATGAGTGATCAGGGCGGGATCTACGGATTCCATTGGGGAGAAATGATCAGAATCAAATCAACAGAGTAGAATGTGATTGAAATTAAATTTTGAAATTGGTTATTCACCACATATTTGAGGCAGGTTATTTCTTGTCCTTGTAGTTTATTGTTTTGAGAGGGTCGGTCATCTACCAATATTTTGCACACGACGATATCGCTAACCAATTTTTTTTTTTTTTTTTTTTTTTTTTTTTTTGCCTGGTCGCGTCCACCACCACCCGCACTCACAGCCAGGTGTTCGATTATCTCACCAATCAATTCAACGTATCACTTCGTTAGTGCTTTCTCTGGCTCAACTTATCCACAAACGTTACACCCACACAAACTGAAAGTGACACTATAGACAGCCGCAAATTTTACAGAAGCTGCTCTTTTTTTCATTTTGTTTACATATAATATTTTCTTCTTGCTGAAAATATAGTTTCCGCATTTTAATTCAAAACCTTTGATCAGCAACAGATTCATTAGCCAACTGGAAGATTTTCAAATGTCGGATCCGAACGACATCTCCATGTTGGATGTTTCCAATGCACTCGACAGTATTAGTACAGACACAAACACACAAGCGCCCACTAGACGGAAATCCACGCTTATTCTTACGGACGAGCCAGAAGGCGAGAAAATGCATGTGGAAAGGTCGGATGAAGGAAACAACAGCAGCAGCAGCAACAGCAACAACAGCGGGGAAACCCGGGATCATTCGGCAAGGACCGAGCCGGAACAGCCGCCGGCTTCCTCGGGTGCACAAACACAAAATCAAGCACAAACGCAAGTGCCAGACCCGGCCATCAACGTGCCTGTGGATATCACCTGGGTGCAAGGCGGAGATAAAGTATACGTGACGGGATCTTTCACTGGATGGCGCAAAATGATTGGTTTGCAGCGGCAACCGGACAATCTGCATGTGGTCACGCTTGGCTTGCCCGTGGGCACGCACCGATTCCGATTTGTGATTGACAACGAATTGCGGTTTTCGGACTTTTTGCCCACCGCCACCGATCAGATGGGCAACTTTGTAAACTACGTAGAAGTCACGCCGGAGCACGTGCAAATGCACTTGCGCCAGCAGCAGGAACAGGAACAACGCCAGCAGGAGGAACAGCAACAGAAAACACAAAAGCGCAATCAAAGTCAGACCCAACACCAGAATCAAGGTCTGCGTAATCGTTCGCTTGAAGGCCGTCCGCGGCTGGATTCGATCTTCAAGTTTATTAGTGATGATGATGACATGGGTAACGGGTACCTGCGGTACTATGATGAAGATGGAGATCCAATCAACGACGACCACACTTATAACTACATAAACGAAATCCCGCCAATTTTCGTCGACCCAAAAGTGATGGAGCAATACTATCTTGCTATCGACGAGCAGGCAAAGGCACAAAACGGGCCTCAGCAGGCGTGGCTTCATCCACCGCAATTGCCGCCACAGCTTGATAATGTGATTTTGAATAATTTCAACTCGATGGACAAGCACAACAACTCGGGCGCGTTGCCAATTCCAAACCACGTGGTCTTGAAGCACTTGGCCACTACCAGCATCAAACACAACACCTTGGCCGTTGCATCGGTTGTGCGCTATAAGCGTAAGTACGTGACTCAGGTGTTGTATGCGCCTTTGCAACAGTAATTGCGGCGCGAGCACGTATGTTAGAAACATGGGGGTGATTTTTATTTTTTCTTACTTTCTCTTTTACTATTCTTACATTTTGCATGACACTTCAACCCCCCTTTTTTTTTCTTCAAATATATGTATCCGCCAGGCAGGGGACCGTAGAAAGACGTTTTTAATTTCCTTGGCTGATTTCTCATCTTAAGGATGTGGTAGTAAGAGAATATGGTCAGAATTCGTGTTTAATAATACCCTTGCTCAAAGAGCAGAGACGCAAACGTGAAGCCAGTCTTACATTTAAGAGATTCTAGTGCCATACTTCGTTCAATAATCAAAGACCAGAATCACTATTATTAGCAGGTCTTCATGTGGTTTCTTGACTTAATCTCGCAAATATTTTTATAATAATCTCAAAATCATGACTTTTATGATACGCCAACTTGTGGGTCAAAAAAGGTGTAATTTGTGAATTAAACCCACCCCAGCATTATTGTGTGAATTCAGTCTGAAAAATCATTCGCCACAAATAAAATGAAGAAAAAAGCCTTCAGTACCTATGTGAATAATCTTTACTTGCACCGTTATTTCCGTAATGTGTCATTGTTTGCAATTGTCAAATCAATGGGACGTAGATTTTGCTATCCAACCTCCGTTACCCCGCAAAAGAAGATTTCACGAAAAGATATGCTCAAAACTTCTTCTATTCCCCGATTTTTCGGTTGTATACTTCTGAAAATTACAATTGAGATTAGCTAATCAAAACATTTAAAACTATAAAAGACGCAATGTCTCCCAAATCTCACTTAACAATTTTCTCAATTCCTTTGCGGGGAGTGCTCGTAAGTTGTGACTTTGTTGCATTTTTCCGCGGTTATGCAAGGGCTCGGCAAGGCGGGGAAAGTAAGCGCCGCGCCGGATGAGGCAACTATTTTTCCATCCACGAGATACATCGAACAATAACGGAATTATGTATTTTGAAAACTGGGGTAATTGTATTTGAGTATGTTTTCGTTTCAGCAACGAAATTCATCGAAACAGGGTTTGTTTGCCCCCTTTTGAGATGGCGGGGTTGGCTTGCGGGTGGCTGAGTACCGATTTCCGTTTTAGGAAAATATGTAGATAATTTTTTCGTTATTGAAAATCTCGCGGAAAAAAAAAAACGACTTCGGAATTTCAATTCAGGACTTCTTGAATGAAAAATCAAACAAGATTCAAAACAACGCTGCATTGATTTCTTATTTTTCCATTGCATGCTTTCCCGCTAGATATACTTGAATGTGCTCTTGTTGATTTTGAGGATATTAATATAACAAAGTACCAGGAACCATCTCCCCAAAAGCCATATCCGATCTGTTCACTGCCAAATCTGTTCACTGCCAGAGAAAGTTTAAATTACAAAACATAAAAACTATAAAAAATATGGGCGTAACCACGTTTCTTCACGACAACTTTGTGCCACACGTGCCTCGAACAGACTCAGGGCCTGGGCCAAATTATTCTGAGCCGCAAGAAACAGACGCTAAAAGCCAAACCTCCATCACATCGATAGAAAGTGCCCTGACACGAGAAAGTTCGAACCACCTTCAACGAAGCTTGAGAGGCCGTCACGTGCAACTTTTGGGCATTGGTGCTACGATAGGATCGGCATTATTTGTGGCAATTGGTAAAGGTCTTCAGTATGGACCCCTCAACTTATTTTTGGGGTTTTTGGTGTGGTCGATTCCGATTCTTTTCATCACCGTTTCTACTGCGGAAATGGTAACATATTTGCCCATCACGTCCCCATTTGTACGTTTAGCTGGTCGCTGTTGTGACAATGCTTTGGAGGTGATGACTGCATGGAACTTCTGGTTTTTGTGTTGTGCCCAGATTCCGTTTGAAGTGGTGACTGTGAATTCGATCATTCATTATTGGCGAGATGACTACTCGGCCGCCATCCCCTTGGCAGTACAAGTTGTGCTTTATTTTCTCATCAACATTTTCGGCGTTGCCATTTATGGCGAGGTTGAGTTTTGGCTCAGTTTAGGAAAAGTGGTGTTAGCTTCGGGGCTTATTCTTTTCACTTTTATAACTATGGTGGGCGGAAACCCTCAGCATGATGCTTTTGGGTTCCGGTACTGGAAAGACCCAGGACCCATGTTTGTAGCATACCATACCGGCTCTTTGGGAAGATTCCAAGGGTTTCTAGCCTGTCTTATTCGTGCCACATTTACATTCGCAGGCCCCGAGTACATTTCCTTAGTTGCCAGTGAAACAATCAATCCACGTAAGACCTTGCCTGCTGCATATAAACAGGTATTTATTCGGTTGACGCTTTTCTTTTTGGGTGGAGCCTTGTGTGTAGGGATTCTTGTTCCTTATAACGACCCTCTTTTATTGAAGACTTTGGGCACTACTGCTCCTGGCGCAGGAGGTTCTCCTTATGTAATTGCCATGCAAAACATGGGCATCAAAGTGTTGCCCGATATCGTCAACATTCTTTTGGTCACGGCGGCCTTTTCGGCAGGAAACTCGTACACGTATTGTTCCTCGCGGACACTCTATGGATTTGCACTTGATGGGTATGCACCAAAATTCCTTACTGCCACCACCAAAACCGGAATCCCAATGTACTGCGTGATGATTTCTTTATGCTGGTCGCTTATTTCCTTTTTGCAATTGGGCGAAGGCTCTGCAGTGGTGCTTAATTGGATCATCAATCTTATAACCTCGTGCCAATTGATCAACTTTACCATTTTATGTTTTGTCTACGTTTTCTTCTATCGTGCACTTAAGGCCCAGGGTATTGACCGTGACACATTGCCATTTGTAGGCTGGTACCAGCCATGGCTTGCAATTATAGGTGGTCTGCTTACGTTTATTATGATTTTCGTGGGCACTTATGAAACTTTTCTTCCGGGCCAATGGAGTGTATCGTCTTTCCTTTTTTCCTACTTGATGATTTTCGTGGATATAGCCATTTTTGTTTTCTATAAAGTTGTGTTCCGGTCAAAATGGAAGAAGCCCCAGGAGGTGGATTTGGTCACGGGTCTTAAAGAAGTTGAACAGCACGAGGAACTTTACTATGCGCAATTAGAAGCTCGTGACAAGCTCAATGCTCAAGGCAAAATCAAAAGAAGTGTTTTTGAGCGTGCTTGCATTGTGCTTTTCGGCAGTGAAATGAGATAAGCAAAATAAATATATCTTTCCTGTAATGAAATACAGTTAAAGTGACCAAGTTAGTTAAAGGATCATTAATTTTACACACACTTGATTCTCTACCACGCGAATATAAAAGAATATCTTTTTTTTTTATAACTCGCTCAAATTCTCAAACAGGAGAAAATGGCATTTTCTCTTAATTCTAGACCAGAAAAATCAGGTCAGGAAATCGATATTGTGGGCAATTAAGTTTTTGATTATAAATCCATTTGCTTGGCCTTGGGCTATGTGAGCATTTTTCCGCACCAGAATTTCAGTCGTGGTTAACTTTTCGCCGCAGGCCGGGGTCACCTGGGAAAATTGGTCCAGGCATTGAGGACCGGCGAGAAAAAAGTTTAAAGACAAGGAAAGAGGCATAGGGAAATATATATATCTCACGATATTAAGGATTTTTAATGTGTATATACTAACCAACTAAAAGTAAATAAAGAAAAAAAAAACAGAAAATTGTTCATATTATATTTCAATCTCTAGGTTGTTTCGTAGACTGAAGAAAAAGAAGAAGAAGAAAACAAAAAAAGGAAGATGAAATTAAGTCACGTGCCGCCGCCCCTCGTTTCCTATTCGTCTTACAAATCATCGGCGGCGGATTTCGTTCGAGAAGCTGTCAGTTTTGCTAGCGGATTTCCGCCGCACTGGAACGACCTTCCTAATTCTGTAGCGCGCCGCCGAGAATGTTATAGAGAATTTGGAATGAGCTCCTTGAAGTTTCGGTAAAATTTCTTGTAGATCTCGGTTTGGAGGAACAGAATCGTTTTTTCCAAATGAAAAAAAAAAGATATTCCGAAATACAGGAATAATAAAAGAATATAGTAATATATTATTCCTCAAAAAATATTCTTATACTTTATTCTCTCCATCTGCTCTCCCACCAGTGCATTCTCTGCGGTCACTCAAATCCACGCGCCTTGACTCTCCGTGCACGTGAGAGGCGCTCCGGCGTTACGCGCAATTCTAATCTTTCTCACCTGAAATTTGAAGACCCTCAATTTTCTTCAGGTGTCGTTTTTATTCCGTTGAAACATTTTTTTTTTCTTTTCTTGCTTTATTCAAGCCTTTTGTTACATTTGACTTTTAAGATTTTGCCCTTACGTTAACTTGCAGCAACCTTGCACTGAGGCTACCCTTTTCTCATAGAAGAAACTTTTTTTTTTCTACTCATTCTTGTCGCTGACCCATGTTCTCAAAATCCCTCAGCCACTCTAGCCCTTAGGTAAGCTTAGCGAAAAGAAGAAGAAGAGAGAAAAAATTCCGAGTGGCCAATCCATAATACTTCCACCACAAAAAGATAACTTTATAATACAAAAAGAAAAAAAAAAAAAAGACCGAAAAAGAGAATAAAAAACAAATAAATGTGGGCGCTAGTTCTGTGGATACACAAGAAGGCCCCTCACCTACTATATAATCTAGCCGAACGTACGGAAAACAACCAGCTGTCGCTTTTCACTGCCAATGAAAATCTAGCGTTGAAAGGAATAGCGATTTTTGCGTCCTTTTGGTCGATCTTGTTCTGCTTGCTGTCATTTTATTTGCTTTTGGCGGTGGACCCCAAACGCCGAGTTTTCCGCCATCATTTGATTGCATTCTTGCTTTTCTTCGACCTTCTTAAGGCGACTATTCTCATGATTTTCCCCTCCCGCACCATCGTCAATGGTCCTTCTTATATGAGCCACAGTTTCCAACAAGTGGTGGGGTTTTTCACGGCAACAGCCACTGAAGGAGCCGACTTTGCCATTTTGGCGTTTGCCATTCACACGTTTTTGTTGATCTTCAAGCCGGACTTGACCGTCAAAATCCCAGGAACGCATCACGCCGAAGGCGGTCTCTACAAATACAGGTATATTGTATATATACTCTCGCTCATTCTTCCATTAGCCTTGGCCAGTTTTCCCTTTGTGGGGAAGGGATATGTGGCGTTTGTCAGCTGGTGCTACTTGCCGCAACGGCCCTACTGGTATAGGGCTGTGTTGAGCTGGGGCCCGCGTTTGATTGTCATCATTGTGATTTTCGCCGTGTACTTGCTGATCTATTTACACGTGCTTCGTGAATTCCGTCAATTGGGAGGTACTTTCACAAGATTACAATTGCAAAAACTCCGTAGCTCGCAAAGCGAGGGAAAGGATTCAAAACCATCTTTTTTCTCGTCACTAGCGTTTTTCTTCAGAGACGTGCGTGATTACATATGCCCGCAATGCATTTCTTCAGGGACTGATACGCGTGGAACCGCTGGCGACTCCACTTCTACTGAATCAAACAACAAAGATTCCAGCATCGAAGATCCGAAAATGGATGCGCCTGGAGGACCCTTGGATCTTGAAAATACCTTGGGTGATACTGACTTCGAGGCAGCGAATCTTGAGAGCTTTCAAAAACGCCAGAAAACTATTGAGAAACAGATGAAGTCGATCTTCGTTTACCCAATAGCGTATCTTTCAATATGGGTTTTCCCCTGTGCTTTATACTGCACTCAGCTCACCTATGAACAACGGCACGGTCCTGTGGTGTGGCTCAACTTTGTCGGTGCATTTATGCAGCCATTCATGGGGGTCATTGATTCGTTGGTATTCTTTTACCGTGAAAGGCCTTGGAAATACACTATCATGAAGAACTTCGAGAAGGAAAACGAAAGTAGGCTAGGCCTTGTGTTGGCCCCAGCGTTGAGCGTGGCTGATAACGGCTCAGTCACTACATCCACAAGGTTTATGAAAGGATCTTTGGCTATAAGCATGAATGTGGACATGACTCAGTATTCTCGAGTACGGCGATTTATGTCAAATTGTCGGCTTCCTTTGATGCTGCTCCCGACAGAAGCGAATCTCATGAAATTCCAAACAGAACACTTTAAACGGAAAATGGAATCCTCTCATGTTGCAAATAGAGCAACAAATAGAGATGATGGTGCAGAAACACTGGAAGTGATCGATGGTTTGCAGGCAAAACACGATTTCTCCAATTTATTGCGCGGAAGTAATTTCACCGCTGATTCGGTACAAAAATTTGATGGATACTCCCTAAGCTTCCATGAAGATGGTAGAAAACTTTCCTCCAGTTCTGGTAACTATTCTCACAAAGATAGACGTCCAAGTGTGGCAACTATATCCAACAAGTCTGCGAAGTCTCGACGTCTTTCTGTTTTCGAAGGCCATGATCCCATCCCTGAACACGAATCATACGGACAAACTCTGCCCAAAATGATCAAGCAACACCCCAGAAATTCCGTTCAAACGATTGAATCTACTGGCGATGAAGAGGAGCTTGATATTTTAGACTTTTTGGGCAGAGGCCCGCGTTAATCATTATAGGACGCTCCATCCTAAACAAACTGCAAACACATATTTTACCGCAGTCGGAGTTGGCTAGTCCAGTCGACCCAATTTAATATATAATTTAATATTCACACATAAAACAAGTTCTTTAAGTACTTTATTTAGACTTTACACCCTCGCATTTCTTTATACAGATAGAGACTCCAGTTCCTCCAGCAATTCTGCCTTCCTTTTCAGAACAGAGCTGCTTCTATCATCACTTTCTAATTCTTCGACTACCAAGCCTGTAGAATCAATAAATATTCCGTTTCTATTCTCGGGACCGATGAAAGTGATGGCAAAAAGATATGCAAACACACACCCGATGAAAATACTCATCACTTTAGAATAATCAAATCCGTGTTGTCCAGAAACAGTCGTAATGGGAAACCTTTCACCAATAGTCGATTCTATTGTTGAAGATGCAGCAGATATCATATTTCCGACTTGATAAGTCAAACCTGTAGTCAAAGACCTATAAGCCGGGGGCGAAAGTTCAGATAAATGAATGGGCACAACTCCCCAAGCTCCTTGGACTGCTGCTTGCATGAAAAACGCACCGGCGTCGATTGCAGAAGTTCTTAGGTATGCCCATGGATAGATCATGGCACCACCCAAAATCACCGCCAACATTATTGTCAATCTTCTACCTATGAACGTAGATGAGTGTCCGCAAATGATTCCACCAACTATAGCTCCTAAATAAGCAACACAATTTGTGACGGTTGATCTATCAGGACTGTACTCAAGTTGCTTGGTAAGAAGCGTCGGATACAAATCTTGAGAACCATGTGACATGAAGGTGAATCCTGCCATCAATAAAACGAGGTAGATGATTGTGAGCCAATAAGTTTTAAACACGTATTTGGTATCATTACTGAGCTGATACCACTTGAGGTGTGAATTGAGTTTTCTTCTTGCTTCCGCATCTTCCTTTTGACGACGATAAGTTTCGGTTTCGGGAAGACATAAGCGCCAGATAATCAAGAGAACTGGGGGACAAGCTGAAAACCAGAACAATGCCCGCCATCCATATGGAGAATTATAAGTGATGGCTCTGTTGAAAATCACAACCAAAATGTATCCAAAAGAATATCCTTGTTGGAATATACCAGACAATACTCCCCTGCACTGAACAGGAGAATCGTCTAAAGACGTGGCTAGTGAAAAGCCAAACACACCACCCATGGCAATCCCGAATAATGCTCGTACCGCCAAAAACTGCAGGTAAGTTTTGATGAATCCGGTTCCAATCAACAACACCACCAACATACTGAGATTGATGATATATGGCCACTTTCTCCCGTATCGATCACCCCAGTAGCCAAATATCAAAGCACCTACTGATCTCAACATCAATACAATGGTGATACCCCATGTGATATCCTTGACACTCACTTTCAAATCTCTGGCCAAGTGAGCAGTATTAATATTGACGGCCACATAGTCAACAGAATCCCAGGTCCAAGCGGCAAATCCCATAAGGAAATAGTTCCAGTTTTGTAGAGTCATATGACGCAATTCACCAAACGGGTTAAGCATTTCTGCCCAGGTATACTGTGACCGTTCCTCTTTACTGACAAAAAGTGTGCTGAATCTCGTGGAAAAGTATCTTCTAAGAGACCTAGAAGTCACTAAAGGGAGGTTTGAGCGTTGTGACATAGTGTATGACATCTTCTTGAGTCGTTTGCTTGAAAAAGATAAATGGAAAAACTAAAAATGAAAAAAATCATTTCCCAAGAAAATCAGCCCGTATTTATACCCCAAGTTTGAAAATGACGACAATTTGTTAATTCGAAGAATTTTGCACCCAACGCCATGTTCGTGACTCAATAAACGTCACGACTCTAGGATGACTCGTGTTGTATACCGTACGAGTCACTTCGGACTTCTCGGAGTTTTACCGGGTAATGGAAAAACAGCTTATCAAAAAGTCGCGTGTACTTTTTGTTGGGCATTTTGAATTAGTTGAGTCAATGAGATTATTGATAGGAAAAAAATGAAAAAAAAGAACCTGCCCTGACTATGTTAAAGCCCATGGTAGTACATTCAATCTGTGTTTTTGGTTTGTCTCTGGATGAATTTCATAAATAAAATAAATCAAAGAGTCCAACGTTTCAACCTTATTTTTCCACTCAGTATTTCAACAACTCTTCAGAGCCAAAAATCGGAATTCACTTAGGAATGGAGCCCGTGCCAGACGACTGGAATAATTCCGCCAATAAAAAATTTGTAGATAAACTTACATATCCGCGGATAACCGCGATTGCGAAAAATGTGTTGAAGTTTTCGCGTGGCCACCGGCGTTCAATTACCGAAACTTGAAGATTGCGAAATCTGAAGAGTGTTATCTTAAACAAATGATATGATTCATATAATCTGGTCAAAAACGTGACCCACTCTGCGATCCTCTAGTAGCCACTTCATCAATTAGGCCTGTTAGTTTGATATAAATTAGAACAAACGTTACTTTCTCACGCCCAGCGAGAAGCCTGTTGTGGAATCAAGGCCATTCAAGATGATACAACTCATATTTTAGTTTTTTTATTCTTATTGACATTGATCAAACACTAAACTATTCACAATTTCTATTCTGAAAGACTAGTAGAATCTTCTGCAATCAATTTGGCATTCTTCACCTCTATTTCAAACGCCTGATCATCTTCAATCGAGTTTTCATAAACCACATCTCTATCGCTTTCGAAATTAGCACCCCGGTTTTCAGGCCCCAAAAGTGTGATCACCAATACGTACACGAAAACACAAGCTATGAAAATGCTCATTACTTTTGAGTAGTCGTATGCCCTCTCGCCCGAAGCAGTAATGATCGGGAATCTCTCTCCCAATGTCGATTCTATGGTCGAGGAAGCAGAGGATGCAAGGTTACCCAATTGGTAAGATAAACCGACAACCAAAGACCGATATGCGGGAGGAGAGAGCTCCGATAAGAAAATGGGAACAACACCCCAAGCTCCTTGTACTCCTGCTTGCATGAAAAAAGCGCCTGCATTGATGGAGGAATCTCTTAAATATGCCCACGGGTATATCATGGCTCCACCCAAAACCACAGCACACATGATAGTCAATCTTCTTCCAATAAATGTCGAAGCGTGGCCACAAACAGTTCCTCCAAAAATTGCTCCCAAGTTTGCTACAGCATTTGTAACTGTGGAGCGATCTTTGCCAAACTCGAGTTGTTTCGAAAGAAGTGTTGGGTATAAGTCTTGCGATCCGTGGGACATGAAATTGAAGCCGGCCATTAAAAAAACACAGTATATCATGGTAAGCCAATAGGTTTTGAAAACGCGCTTAGTGTCTTCGCTAAGCTCATACCATTTGAGGTGCTCATCTTGTCTCTTCTTCATATTTGCCTCCTGTCTTTGGCGAAGATAAGTCTCTGTTTCTGGGAGACACAAACGCCAAATAATAAAAAGAACAGGAGGACAAGCCGCAAACCAAAACAAAGCTCTCCATCCGTGGGGGGAGTTATCGGTAATGGCTCTGTTGAAAATGACTGCTAAAAGGTATCCAAAAGCATAACCTTCTTGAAAAATACCAGATAACACACCTCTGCATTGCACTGGTGAATCGTCTAAAGATGTAGCCAACGAAAAGCCATAAACACCACCCATTGCAATGCCGAAAATAGCACGAACACCTAAGAATTGTTCATAGGTCTGAACAAAACCAGTCCCAATTTGCAAAACCACTAGCAAAGTCAAGTTTATAATGTACGGCCATTTGCGCCCATATTTATCGCCCCAATAACCGAAAAGCAACGCTCCCACGGATCGTAACATAAGCACTAGCGTAATACCCCAAGTCACGTCTTTCACACTTTTGCCAAATGTTTTCGCCATGCTACTAGCATTCAAAGATACTGCAAAAAAGTCAACGGAATCCCAAGTCCATGCAGCAAAACCCATAAGAAAATAGTTCCAGTTTTTAAGCGACATATGTTTCAATTCTCCAAACGGATTGAGCATTTCATTCCATGTGTATTGAGATCTTTCTTCTTTAGATACTAAAAGGGTAGAAAACCGAGTAGAAAAGTACTTTTTTATGGAGCGAGAATCAAAGGAGGGCGGCCTATTGACATTCTGATTATGGTTTCGAATAAACTTCGAGTCCACGGCTGAGGTCACTGAAATAGGCATAATATCACGGATATAGCTTGCTGTTTTTAGAAAAATAAAGAATAGATAAAAAATAAAAAGTACTTGATCATCGGTGGAAATGTTCGAATATTTATATTCCGCGCCGAAATACACCAGAAATCATACAAGTCAAATCTTTGCAAACAAATTGACTGGGTGACTCAACGCGCTGTAGGACCCCCCACGATGACTCGTGTTTCATGCAGTATGAGTCGACTCGGAGTCCTCGGAGTCCTCGGAGTTTCCCCGGATATCGCGCGGCATGAACCAAGATTTTCATTTTTCGGAAGATTACGCGCCGCAAAATTATCCGAGATCTGCATTTTTCGGAGATTCATGCCCTTCATGCCCTCAAAATTTTGCCGAGCTTTCGGGCTAAAGTTGCTCACCCGGAAAAACGTTCAAAGTTTTACTGAATATTTATCAACTTGATAGAAATCACCCATTGTTATAGGGAAGCATTCTACATAATTTCTTTTTAATTTTTCCCGTCTGAAAAATTTTGAAGAGACATAATCCATTTTTACTAGTTTCTGCACGTTCTAGGGTAGTTCGGTGATGTCAGCAAAAAAACGGAATCAAAAAAGTGCGGTATTGCGCACGTTGTTTTATTGGTTACGATAAGCGCCGAGATTGGTTCTTCTCATCTGGCGTTGCTCAAGAGAAAAGTGGAGATTAACTCCCGTCATCCAAAATTGTGCAAATATTTGCAGCGATTCGGGAATACACATCCGAGAACTTTCACAAGTGTAATTCAACACCCGAAAAACTTTCACAAGTCTGCTTCACAAAAATTGCCGAAGGACTTTAAAACGCACATTTTTTTTTCAATCCGATTATAATTGCAACTTATCTGGAGCAGAAGCTTCCTCATTGAATGGTCCAAAATGACATGAAGATTATACGTACTTTTGAAGCATGGGTTATATTAATAGACAACTTTAATATAAAAAATGATTATAAATTATATTTGAATGGTTTAGCACCCCTAACAACTACTTTCTGAAGAACTTCAAAGCTCAAGCATGCTCGACATATTTTTCCTCTGGCTTCATTGAAAAGTTTTCAGCCTCTTCCTCATTATCCGCGTCATTATCATTCTCTTCATATATGGTGTCTCTATCGACTTCAAAGTCAGCACCTCTATTTTCAGGGCCGAGGAAAGTCATGAGTAACACATATCCAAAAACACAACCAATGAAAATACTCATCACTTTGGAGTAATCATACGCCTTTTCGCCCGAGGCAGTGATAATTGGGAACCTCTCTCCAATAGTTGACTCGATAGTTGAGGACGCAGAGGAAACCATATTACCCAACTGGTAAGATAAACCAACCACCAAGGATCTGTACGCTGGAGGCGAGAGCTCCGATAAATAAATAGGAATAACACCCCATGCTCCTTGAACTCCTGACTGCATGAAAAAGGCACCGGCGTTTATCGCAGAACTTCTCAAATAAGCCCATGGGTAAATCATTGCTCCGCCTAATAAAACAGCGAGCATAATCGTTAATCTTCTACCAACAAAGGTTGATGCATGACCACAAACTGTTCCTCCAAAAATCGCCCCTAAGTTGGCTACAGCATTTGTTACAGTGGATCGGTCCACACCAAACTCGAGCTGTTTGGAAAGCAAGGTGGGGTACAAGTCTTGAGATCCGTGAGACATGAAATTGAACCCGGCCATCAATAAAACACAGTAGATCATGGTGAGCCAATATGTGCGGAAAATTTGTTTCGTATCATCAGAAAGCTGGTACCATTTAAGATGCGAATTGAGTTGTCTCTTTGCTTCGGCATCTGCTCGTTGTCTTCTATAGGTATCAGTTTCAGGAAGACACAAACGCCAGATAATAAAGAGAACTGGAGGACAAGCCGCAAACCAAAACAAAGCTCTCCATCCGTGGGGAGAATTATCGGTAATGGCTCTATTGAAAACGACTGCTAAAAGGTACCCAAAAGCATAACCTTCTTGAAAAATACCAGATAACACACCTCTGCATTGAACTGGTGAATCGTCTAAAGATGTAGCCAACGAAAAGCCATAAACACCACCCATTGCAATGCCGAAAATAGCGCGGACACCCAAAAACTGCTCATACGTTTGAACAAAGCCTGTTCCAATCTGTAAAACAACCAATAGACTCAAATTAATAATATATGGCCACTTACGCCCATATCTGTCACCCCAATAACCGAAAAGCAAAGCGCCTACAGATCTCAACATAAGCACTAAAGTAATACCCCAAGTCACATCCTTCACACTTTTGCCAAAAGTTTTTGCCATGTTACTAGCATTCAAAGATACCGCAAAAAAGTCAACGGAGTCCCAAGTCCATGCAGCGAAACCCATGAGAAAGAAATTCCAGTTTTTAAGAGACATGTGTTTCAATTCTCCGAAGGGATTGAGCATTTCATTCCATGTATACTGGGATCTTTCCTCTTTGGACACAAAGAGTGAGGAGAATCTTGTGGCGAAGTATTTCTTGATTGACCTGGAATCTAAAGATGGAGGTTTAACTGCATTTTTATTATGGGCTCTAACAAGCTCAGAGTGAGCCGAAGAAGTTAGCGAGCGAGACATTGCGCTATCAGAATAAAGCAAAGAAAGTGATTGCAAAATAGAAAAAGTATTGCTACAAGTTTCATGTAGGGTGGATATTATGGCTACGTTTTATATTTATTCAAATATCGGAGAAAAGGAGAGGATTCCGCCCCTCCAAAAAAGATATTGTAACCCAAAATACGTCACCCCCACAATCTCGGGTCGCTCCGTGTTCAGCCTGCAGTGACACGCCTTCTATATGCCTAATACCCCACCAATTATGACCGCGCTATATCCTATGTGCAGAGATGGTGTGTATAGTGCTGAAGGTCTTACGCATTCACGCGGACCGGCACCCTAATTCGTCAAGGTTTGTAAATTTCCCCACAACGATTTGTAGAACGATAACGCGGAAGCGAAGTTTCTTTTTCGTATCACTATCGTTGTTGTAAGTACTCATCGTTGTCTCGTATTGCGAATAGTCTCTTTTTTGTGTTTGTGGGGAAACTCCCTGTGTTGTTGCGTCTGCAAATAATACTCGTGCACGGTTATCTATCCAAGATTTGTAGACTGTGCTTTTGCGGGTCCAGTTTGCTGCTCCATAAATCAATCTCTCTTTGAGATCTTTTCATGTTTACGGGTAGCTTTTCAGAAACATTCAAGTTTCAAATATGTGCAACTAAACCTTCCCTGCTTAATGTGGAAGGGTGTTTCCGTTTCTTTGGGGTAAAGGTTAACTGAAAGCTCGACCTTTCCTAAAAGATTAAAGCAAGTAGAGAAAAGTCATCAATTCCATCAAATTATGTGGCTACCTTGATACTTGAGAATTTTTATAAATCTGCATTGCATACCTACTTGAAAAACAGGCATTTCAACAAGGGATGATATACTCACATATTCAGTACATGGTCACTTGTTAAATCTATATTTTACTTGGGCTTAGTGTGATTATGAAAGCAACTATTTTCCAAATTAAAAAAATAAAATAAAACCCCACCTGCAACGTTACAGCCTCGAAGAGGGGTTAAGCGCTCACACAGCGATAATTCTGATATGCACACCAAAACTCTTAATGCCGAAACTGAGCGGCAAAAAATATCAACAACAAGCACCTTATGATCACATTCTTCAAGATTGCTAATGAATATTTTTTTTCAGAATATTGGAAGATGACTTTGTTGGGTATTTTAATATCAGATACGACAACTTTTTACCAGATTTGCTGAATCCTTTATTTCTCGATATCGTTTTGCTTACTTTTTTTCTACATCTCGGGGACCTTAATTTCGACACTAAGTATAGCGATATATTGTCTAATTGCAGAGTGTTTCGCTTCAGAAACATGATGAAAAAGCGAAGATAGTATGTTCGTAATTTCAATACGCCTAAGCATGTTCTAAAAATATTTCATCAGGCTTGAAAGATTCAATTTCAATCTCTTCATTATTGTTGTCCACATGTTCCTCATATATTGTATCCCGATCAACATCAAAGTCTGCGTTCCTGTTCTCAGGACCGATGAAAGTGATGACCAAGAGATAAGCAAACACACACCCAATGAAAATACTCATCACTTTAGAATAATCAAATCCGTGTTCTCCCGAAGCAGTGGTGATTGGAAACTTTTCACCAATAGTCGATTCTATTGTTGACGAAGCAGCGGATATCATATTTCCGACTTGATAAGTCAAACCTGTAGTCAAAGACCTATAAGCTGGGGGCGAAAGTTCAGATAAATGAATGGGCACAACTCCCCAAGCTCCTTGGACTGCTGCTTGCATGAAAAAAGCACCAGCGTCGATTGCAGAAGTTCTTAGGTATGCCCATGGATAGATCATGGCACCACCCAAAATCACCGCCAACATTATTGTCAATCTTCTACCTATGAACGTAGATGAGTGTCCGCAAATGATTCCACCAACTATAGCTCCTAAATAAGCAACACAATTTGTGACGGTTGATCTATCAGGACTGTACTCAAGTTGCTTGGTAAGAAGCGTCGGATACAAATCTTGAGAACCATGTGACATGAAGGTGAATCCGGCCATTAATAAAACGAGGTAGATGATTGTAAGCCAATAAGTTTTAAACACGTATTTGGTCTCATTACTGAGCTGATACCACTTGAGGTGTGAATTGAGTTTTCTTCTTGCTTCCGCATCTGCCTTCTGACGACGATAAGTTTCCGTTTCGGGAAGACATAAGCGCCAGATAATCAAGAGAACTGGGGGACACGCTGAAAACCAGAACAACGCCCGCCATCCATATGGAGAATTATAAGTGATGGCTCTGTTAAAAATCACAACCAAAATGTATCCAAAAGAATATCCTTGTTGGAATATACCAGACAACACTCCCCTGCATTGAACAGGAGAATCGTCTAAAGACGTGGCTAGTGAAAAGCCAAACACACCACCCATGGCAATTCCAAATAATGCTCGTACCGCCAAAAACTGCAGGTAAGTTTTGATGAATCCGGTTCCAATCAACAACACCACCAACATACTGAGATTGATGATATATGGCCACTTTCTTCCGTATCGATCACCCCAGTAGCCAAATATCAAAGCACCTACTGATCTCAACATCAATACTATGGTGATACCCCATGTGATATCCTTGACACTCACTTTCAAGTCTCTGGCCAAATTAGCAGTATTAAGATTGACGGCCACATAGTCAACAGAATCCCAGGTCCAAGCGGCAAACCCCATAAGGAAATAGTTCCAGTTTTGTAGAGTCATATGACGCAATTCACCAAACGGGTTAAGCATTTCTGCCCAGGTATACTGTGACCGTTCTTCTTTGGTCACGAAAAGAGTCGTGAACCTGGTCATAATATATTTAGCTATGGAGCGTGACGTAAGAGACGGGGGTTTTACGACATTGTTGTTGTGTTGTCTAATAAATTCCGAGTGTGCGGACGATGTTAAAGATGGGGACATCGTGTTTATGGACCTGAATGAATGTTGATAATGAAAAGAAAAAAGAAAAAAAAGCGGGGATTATTCACTCAGAAGGGTGGACATGTTTATTTATAAAATAATCTGCCTAATGGGGAACTACTAACCAAAAAAGTACCCCACAAAACGTTTACTTCATTTTCTGCAATATGTGCCTTTTTTTGGAAGTCAGGATTCTCGCATCGGTAGCAAAATGTTCTCTGATGCAATGCACGTCAAAAGTTACCCCGCGTTCCATCCCGCTTATTGCTCCCGAAATTCATTCACCCCTCAAAAAGAGATAAACAGTACAATCGCGCATGCCCAGTGCCCTGTTGTGGATTTTTTTATTTCTTATCTTCAAAGTTTGGATCATAACACCCGCAAGTGGAAATAGAGCAGAAAACTTATTGATTTCACAATTATGAAAGTTTTTTTTAATTCTGATGGATCATTTTTTAGCAGAAATAACTTTTGACAGGTGACCAAGCTTTTTTTTTGCCCGAGGGGCGTCGTGTCATGAATTTTCTGGGCGCATGGGTGACGTGATTTGGTATTTAATGTCACGTGTTCGGGTCCCCAAGCATTAAGAAGAAGAAAAGAAGAAAAGTTTTTTTTTTTTTTCTTTCCTTTTTTTATGAAATGGTTACTGGCTTTTATCTCATGGAAGGAATCAGAATTTAGTGGTTTGAAGAACTTGCTCGTTTTGCAATTCTATAGCTTGTATTAGAACGCGAGGGGTTCTCTATAGTGTTGTTTATTTAAGTATGTGATATACTACGGGCAGTAACTCCAAAATTCGCTAAAGCCCTTAGGGAACTAAGGGATCTCTTCTCCCTTTTTTCCTCAAGAGTTTTTCCTACAGACTCGATGAGCATGGTTTGTCACGTGGAAACTCACGTGACGTCCCACTTCTCTGGGTTGCGCTAACAGCTTGACCTCAAAAATTTGAGTTTGGGTTATAAGAGTAAACTCTTTAATTTATGGAAATGTTCGAAAAAAAATAATCAGATGTATCTGTCAAAAAAAAAAAGAAAAAAAAAAAATTAGAAAAAAATCATAATAGCCACTATTTTTGCAATTTCATGCCATGACAGAAATATTCTGAGACATTGGCTGATTTTTTAACATTCTGCTTACTTCAAAAGACTCCCGCTACAAAATCAAAGTACAAGAAGCATTTTGAAATATTGTACTTTTTTCTTTTAATTTTGTCAATGCTTTGATTTCTAAATTCGATTTTTTTTTTTCACTCCAATAACTGTCCAATATTTTTTTTTTTTATTTCCTCACTTCTTCAGAATAATTCGCCACTCGCTCGCCACATCTTCTTGCCTAATACGCAATGGCAATGCCTGACCGCGAAAAAGCAATCAGTTGCCATCAAAAAACGATTTGGGTAAGAAACAAAAAAATTAATTAAAATCAAAAATCATATACCAAAAATCATATACGAAAAATCAAAATTTTCTACTGCCGTGATTATCCGTACTTCAATATTTATCACGCATTTTCATTTTCTTGAAGTAAATTCATCCATCAGCAAATCACTCCTATGGTATCAAGTCGGACCTCAAGCGATGAACACGCGAATGAGCTTATAGAAGCTCAAACATCGCTGATCTCGCAACAAAATCGTGCTGCAAATCTCGAACCAAAAGCCGAGATTAAAAAATTCATTCAAAGTGATGCTGGCGACGGAACCACGGCTGCCGATCAATATGTGAACGGTGCTCGGTTGCCACTAATTCTTATAAGTGTGGTGATCTCGATGTTCATTGTGGCCCTTGATCAAACGATTGTATCAACCATTTTAACGGTGGTGAGCGATGAGTTTGGGTCTTTTTCGAAAGTTGGCTGGCTTACATCCGCTTTCATTCTTCCTGTAGCGTGTCTAGCGCCGCTGTACGGAAAAATCTCCATTGCGTTTGGTCGCAAATATACGTTATGCGTGGGGATCGTTATTTTTGAGATCGGGTCTCTTGTTTGTGCTCTTGCCAATAGTATAGATATGCTAATTGGAGGCCGAGTGATTCAAGGAGTTGGTGGCGGGGCGGTACAAGCAATGGTTGTAGTTATTATTTCCGAGGCTGTTCCTCTTAATAAGCGTGCATTAGCGATGTCCTTAATTGGAATCACGTTTTCCGTAGCTTCTGTTAGCGGGCCGTTTATAGGTGGCGCATTTGCTTCACATGTCACGTGGAGATGGTGTTTCTACATCAATTTGCCCTTGGGCGCTATAGCATTGACGCTTATGATTTTGTTTTTCCATCCTCCTCGGCCACTGGGAAACTATAGGGCCAAGTTGGCCAAAATCGATTATTTGGGCACTTTTCTCATATCTGTTGGTTTGGTGTTGGTGTTGCTTGCTATAACTTTTGGAGGCAATGAATATGCCTGGAATTCTGCTGCAATCATCTGTCTTTTCACCATAGGTGGAGTTGTGTTGGTGATTTTCGTGTACTATAATTTTTGCATTTCCAAAAACCCACTTATTTTAAAAGATTTCGTCACGACGCCTCAAATCTTGGCCTCCGGCTTCATGGCGTTTTTCAACTTCGCCTTCTTTTTGAGTCTTGTCAATTACCTTGCCATATACTTCCAAGTGATATTCAATGCTTCGGCCTGGCAATCGGGAATCGACTTGCTTTCTTTGGTCATCAGTGTATCCTTGGCTTCTGCATTCAATGGCATTTTTATCAGATTCACCTATTTCATCAAGGTACCCATGATGATGTCAGGAATCCTTTCGCCAATTGGTGTTGGTATTCTTTTGATCTTGGGACGTAACACAAGCACTTCCACTAGAATTGGATTGCTCATACCCACCGGAGTCTCGGTTGGGCTCCAGTTTCAAAGTTCCTTACTATCTGCTCAAGTAAAAGCACCAGGTCATATTCCTGGATCCATGATTCTAGTTACTGTTTTCGTCAACTTCATGAGAACCATGGGAGGCGTGATTGGAGTGGTCACTTCGCAATTAATGCTCTTGAATAGGGGTGGCATCTATATTTCACAGACAATAGCAGCAAATCCAGACGTTAAGGTTTTGGCCTCAATACCGGCCAAGGCCTTGCTCTCTTCTCCACGCATAATATGGAGCCTTCCAAGCAACGCACGTGACCTTGTTTTGAACGCATTCATGAAGGCGTTGAAGGATGTATTCTACCTCGATTTGGCATTTGCATGCTTGGCCCTTGTTGCTGCATCTTTGACCACTAATAAGAGAATTCCAAAAGGGGACCAGATTTCACATGCCGAGAAGGAGAAGAAGTCCGAGGTCAAAGAAGATGAAGATGCCGAAAAACTTGTTTCCGCTTCAAGTGAAGAACAGCTACAAGTTGGGGGCGAAGAACAGCACACGAAAAATACGGTATAACATAGACGGAGGTTAATAATAGACATAAAATAATACGGAATATAAGATTATGTATGTTGCAACTTTCACAATTTAAGTTTGGATGTAATTCATATTCACCCGCCCAAATTCAACCCAGAAATCGGTAGAAAACTGCTCATCAGCGAGCTGTTTGTTTTCAACTTATCAACTCTCAGTGTTCGTCATATCAAATGAAACTATCTGGTAAATCTATTGGCATTTTTCCTCGTTTAGACCTTTTACCTGTGGCAGTGCTTCTAATAGTAGAATTTTCTTCGAACCAAGGTCAGGATTGTTTCTGTATTTATAAGTGAGTGGATCCAGTTATATTAATGAAAGGTCTTTATTTTGATATAATGTGGGGAAAAATGTTCTTCTTTAACTGATTTGATAAATCCCAAGACCTATCAATAAGACCTCAGCGCTTTGCAAATTGTTTAATTCATTTCCATATCAAAGTATTTATCCTTCCAGTCTTCTGCTTTTCCATAGTCTCTAAGGATCCAAACAGTAAGCTTTAGCCACGCATAAACGTTATCAGAATGGTCATTTAAAGAGATTTCACGGTAAAAAATTACTGCATATTTCGAATTTGCATTTCAGCGTTCAACTAGTAGCCTTGAATAAACCCACCGAATGGCTTAACCACGTATTTTGTAGTTTCGAAGAGACCGATTTTAGTCACTTCGCGAGACTATTTGTTTGATCGGACAATTGGAGAGATGTAACTTTTTGTGCATCTAATCTTGTAGATTCAGATGGCAAAGAAAAAAAAAGGATTTTCTTACATGCAAGAGTTCCGATTACATATCAACTCCCCAGTCTTGTAATTTCCTGTGATATTCTTATGACCAAAGTGTATTTCCATGTATATTCTTTGATTAACCCATTCATCAGTATAGAAACTACGAAGTCAATTGCAGTATGAAGTACATCATTCTATTCTCTTATTTGCAAATTATTTTCAAACTGTGGATAAGCGGCAGACTGAAACCCTTTCAACTGATGGGCTATTATTAGAAGGATACGAGCTTTCTCTCAAGCTTCTTCTCTTACGGAAGGCCAGTTGACTATGTGTGCTCAACATAATTAATGAATATTTCGGCCGCTTGATCCATATCAATGACAGCTGATGAATTTCAAGGAGAATATCGAATTTGCCAAAAAATTAGTGTAATACGTCATAGCGAACTAGTCCTGTCGATCTGGTTTTTATATTGATTTCCACACGTGACTTGATCACAGCCGTACAAGATTTCGCAGTTCAGGCCTCAATTAGAGAGAAGTGAAATCAAAATAATGTTTCTATATATCAATTGATCCATTGGTCCAGAGAGTCTATCGGCTTTTTATTCATTTTTGATTCTCTAAGAACGTGGTAAAAGAGCGTTTGATTCAATACAACTTTCAAATATCCTGTCTCTAAATAATTCAGCCGTATTGAGACGAGCGCCCGCGCCTACTTCCTAAACCGGCAAATCTATACGGTTTCTGATGCGCGATGCAGGCGCAGGCAAATTTTGCAGCTTGTCTTACGAGAAATCTGCTAAAGCGAAGGCAGATTAAAATCTAGCTGAAATCCCCAAATCAGCTTTAAAGGGACAAAAAAGAAAAGATATAAAACAAAATATTAGTGATTTACCCAATTGCTTTACTTCTCCCTTTCATCTACACTTTCAGCTTTTTTTTTTTCTTTTCAATTACTTATAATTCAGCCAGCGATGACCTCATCTTCAAGTTCGCTAAAACAACATGCATCTACATCTAAAGCAGCGGAAATTAATTCAAAAACAGAATATGAAACACAAAGCTTAAACACACATTTTCTGCAACTGGAAACAGCTGCTCCCAAGAAATTTATTCAAAGTGACGCTGGCGATGGCACTGTGGCCACCGAACAGTATGTACATGGATTTCGCTTAGCGATGGTGCTTACAAGCGTGGTGATTTCCTTATTTGTAGTGGCACTTGACCAAACGATCATGGCCACGATTCTTTCAACCATAAGTGATGAATTTGGGGCTTTTTCTAAAGTCGGCTGGCTCACGTCGGCCTACGTGCTTCCAATTGCATGTTTGGCCCCGCTGTATGGGAAAATCTCCATTGCCTTTGGTAGAAAATACACTCTATGCGTGGGCATCGTTATTTTTGAAATCGGGTCCCTAGTTTGTGCCCTTGCAAATAGTATGGATATGCTTATTGTTGGAAGAGTCATTCAGGGAATCGGTGGCGGTGCAACACAAGCAATGGTGCTGGTGATTATCTCGGAATCTGTCCCAATAGATAAACGTGCGTTGGGCTTATCTCTAGTCGGCATCACATTTTCCGTCGCATCTGTGTGTGGGCCTTTTGTAGGAGGCGCTTTTGCCACGCATGCCACTTGGAGATGGTGTTTTTATGTAAACTTGCCCATTGGAGCGATTGCATTAGTGCTTATGATGGCTGTATTCCATCCTCCTCGGCCTACGGGAAACATGAAAGCCAAATTAGCAAAAATCGACTTCTTGGGCACTTTTCTCATCTCCTCTGGCTTAGTGTTGATATTGCTTGGCATGACATTTGGTGGCAATGAATATGCGTGGAACTCGGCTCCAACTATTTGTCTTTTCACCATTGGAGGAGTGATTTTGATGGTGTTTGGCTACTACAACTTTTGCATTTCGAACAAACCTCTTATTTTGAAGGAGTTTGTCACGCTGATTCCAACGCTTGCGGCTGGAGTTTCCGCTTTCAGTAACTTTGCTTGTCTCTTGAGTTTGGAAAGTTATATATCTATCTATTTCCAGGTCATTTTCAACGCCTCTGCTTGGCAATCAGGTGTGCATTTACTTCCGTTGATTGTCACGGTTTCTGTTTCTTCGGTTGTGAATGGATTTGTCATCAAGTACACGGCTTCCACCAAAGTCTCGTTGATGATTTCAGGAATCCTTGCCCCTGTTGGTACCGGAATTCTCCTTCTTCTTGGCAAAGACTCTAGCTCAGCAATTAGAATTGGTCTTCTTATTCCTATTGGTATAAGCACTGGTCTTCAATTCCAAAGCACAATTCTTGCTGCTCAATTGACTGCCCCTGGCCATATCCCCGGATCAATGATCCTAGCCATTGTTTTCGTCAATTTCATGAGAACCGCCGGTGGAGTCATTGGGGTGATTTCTTCACAGTTGATGCTTCTTAATAGAGGCAGTATATACATTTCTCAGGCCGTCAAAAACCATCCTGAAATCACTGCACTTGCTTCGGTTCCAGCAAAAGTTTTGCTTTCATCTCCAAAATCGATATGGGAGCTTCCGGAGCAGGCCCGCGATCTTGCCTTGGACGCTTTTATGAAAGCTTTGAAGGATGTTTTCTACTTGGACTTCGGCCTTGCGTGTTTAATGTTGGTTGCATCCACATTTTCCACCAATAAAAGAATCCCAAAGGCCGATCAAATATCTCACACGAAGAAGAAAGACGAAAGTCAATCTATCGAGGATGAGAAAAAGCAGGAGTCTGTATTGAGTGAAGAGATCAAACAAGGCCTGGACGATGCTAACGAATGAACACGTTAAGAGCTGTGCTTAAAAAAAAAAATGTCATTAAATATCATAAATATTTTCAGTCGTACTGATCCCCTTAATGGAATTCCTAAAGGTGTTTGGAAATGTTGGTCAAATATTGCCGAATATGGGTATTTAGCTTAGCCACAGCCGTCATGGTGTTGCGAGATTCACGCATAAAGTCCTGGTAATCATTCTGGATCTCACTTTCAATCTCAGAATTTGCTTTCCTGATTTTGTCGAGTCTACCGTTTTTGGCATTACGATCTTGTATCAACAATTCGTATTCAAGCTCAAGCTGCAGAAACTTTTCATTGGCGCTTTTTTCTCGATCAGACGCCTGCTGTCGTAAGTGAGCGGTTTTCTCCTCCGCCTTCTGTAGCTGTATTTTTGCACGCTCAAGACTCACTTTCAATTCTTCCGATATCTGTCGCTTGCTGTTTAGTTCTTCAGTTTGTTGATGCAACGATCCTTTTGCAGTCTCTAAACTTTTTAGACCATTGCTTATTTCTTGAACAATTTTGATGAGGTTTCGTAAATCATCCTCCACCATCTGAATCGACTCATGGGTCCTCGTCTTTTTACGTACAGAGATCTCTAATTCTTTGAGCTGTTCTTCTGCGCTTTGAGAGTGCCGCTTCAAATCTACAACCACTTCTTTGGCTAATACAGGATCAACCGAAGCATACCCCTCGACCTTTTGTAGCTCGCGCTCTGATTCATTGAGGCGGAAGTAGAGATCCTCAAGTTTCTCAATGAGTCTGGCTTTGGTTTCTTTGTAGCTAGTGTGTTCTTTTTTGAATACTTCTTGAGACTTTTGGAGCTTGATAAGTTCCTGCTCCAACTTCGAATTGAATTTGTGCAATTGCGAAAGCGAAGATTTCAGCAGAACATTGGACCCGGCTGAGTTTTCACCTGTCACAGGTTCGTTTTGTAGTCTATCATTCAATTTGTCTATGCGGCTAGCCAAGTCGATATTCTGGTCCTCCAAGTTTCTGATTTCTTGAACGGCCTCCTCGGATTCCCTTGCTAAATGGTCACATTCTTTCAAATGTTCTTCACGAAAGCGGGCAAAATTGACCACTCCACTAAGAACTCGTTGTGTTCTGAGCGAATCCGGGCGGACCAAGTCCATAAGCGTGAAATCTTGAATTCCACATTGTTTGAGAAACATGTTTACCGCTCTGAAAAATACCAAAAGTCCAACTGTGTCTGCAGTATCATCACCTTCTCCATAATCAGCCGATATATCCTGATTTTCACCATTGGTAACTAATGCTGGATTATTCTGTTTGAGTAAATCTTTTGTAGTAGAAGCACAAAAATCTGGGGAAAGACCAAGAAAAGTATCCAAAATCTGCTCGAACAATTTCCGCATATATGAGCTTGATGGTCTTGTCACAAGTTCCTCGCTCGCATCAAAATCACAGTCTTGTAAACACTGAGAAAGCTCCTTGAAATCTAGTAAAGGAAACTCGTCATTGGTGATAAGATTATTTCGCGCCGAATGCGCTAGATATCCTCCACGGGACGCGGGAATCCGAGACATTAACGCACGTAAAATTTATGAAATACTGAGGTTTTTTGTAAGCTGGATATTCGGAATTTGCGGTGAAAAGTAGGCAAAATTGCAGAATTCACGAGGACAGTTAAAAGAATAAACAACCTTTTAAAGAAAACAATGCAACTATTGAGGTTTGTTTGTTTCCTATAAGACGCGCTGTCCGGGATGTACGGGTCTATAGCATATATTGATGGCCTTGGAATTTAGTGATGATTTTGATTTCCGCAATAAATTAGATGACGATGATCAGTGAGAGATTCGACTTTTTTTTTAAGAAAAAAGTTTTTTGCGTATTAATTTCTTTTGAAACTTAACTGTGAAATCTTGGATTCAAAAACCCGCCAAGCCTTTTGTGTCCGAAAATAAATGTGTAGGAGATCTAAAACATTTTTGAAGCACCAGGTGGGTGGTTGACTTTTGTAAAAAATAACTAAAGAAATTCAGATAACAAGAGTCGATCCATGCATTTACTTAGTTGATGTTTGAGATATGGCAAGATATTTATCGATGTTGGCTTTCGCCTTCCTCTGTTATCTTAAGATGCCTCATAGTTGTTAAAACGGATTTTAGGTGATGTAACTACACTCCTTCAAATGTTAGGCACGGGTATTCTAGATCTGTAGAACGTAGCTCGCCTTCAGGAAGTCACGTGCCATTTTCTTATCTGGCCAAATCTCCCACAAACTATTACTAAATCCCTAAACTCAAAAATTAGCCTCCCTGGTTTAAATAAGAACTTCAAACTAAATATCGTTTTCGGATATTTCAACACCCGAAACCTCCGTCTCGGTGGCCTGCATAGAACCCCTGCCTTCTTGTTTCTGAGCCGCACCTTCCCTTTTTGGTGTCGTTTTCCGTTTTGCCGTGGGCTGGTTTTAACCAATAGACAATGAAATGCCTATTGATTCGTATACTCGTTGGAAACAGAAAATTCAAGTTTTATTTAAAGAAAGAAAAATCAAGAAAAAATAACGGAATAAGATTCGAAAAATCGGTGTTTTTCACTCGAAAAAATAGCAAATTTCATCTTTATCATCGGGGGGCGGGTCGGGGATGACCGCACGAAAAAAGTTTTCCCGATTGGGTCGATTCCCGACACCGCCCGACGCTCACTGCCAATATCTTTTTTATAAATACCCTTTTTTTCTCCATGAATTTTCTAATTTTTGTTTTTTAAATTAACTTTCTCTCTTTTTTAAAGCTTGATCATCGTCTCTTTAAACTCTCAACCTCCATAATTTTCTTTATCATGTCCGGTGTCTTGGCTTGGAACAATGTTAGTGTGTCTTCGGGTGCAAAAAACTTACTTGAAGACGTGAGTGGACATGCTAAACCAGGAACAGTCACTGCACTCATGGGACCTTCTGGCTCTGGTAAGACCACTTTGCTCTCTGTTTTGGCCCAGAGAACAGCCAGTTTCAAAAAGTTTGAAATCACTGGAAATGTGGTATTAGGGGACGAAACTGTCACCAGTTCGCTTCTTCGGGAAAAATCCCGTTTTGTTGAGCAAGAGGATCATCTTTTGGGGTGTCTTACTGTGAAAGAGCTGATTAATTCTTCCATCAAATTGCTGAATGAAATGCCTAGCAATGAAAGAAAATCTCTTGTCGATAACACTATTGATTTTTTTGGACTTACCAAACAAAAGAATACTATAGTGGGCACGGCCATTCAAAAAGGTCTTTCCGGGGGCCAAAAACGGAGACTTTCGGTGGCTTGTCAAGTGGTAACTAAACCTTCTGTTTTGTTTCTTGATGAGCCGACTTCGGGCTTAGACTCAAAGGCTTCATTTGAGGTGGTTCAAACTTTGAAGAAGTTTGCTAAGGCGGAAAACGTGATTGTGATTGCGTCTATCCATCAGCCTTCGACTCTGACGTTTGATTTATTCGACAATGTCATGTTTTTGACCGAGGGTAAAGTTGCCTATTCTGGTTCTCGTGCGGAACTCACAACTTATTTTGAAAACGCAGGCTTCCCAATCCCGGCTCACTTCAATCCTGCTGAATATGTATTGGACTTGATCAATACTGACTTCAGCTTGAACAATGACTCGCAACGTGAAGTGATGGAAACGCTTTTTGATTATGCTAGGAAGTTTGGCAATCAAGCAGCTTCTTCCATTTCTTCAAGAAGTCCTTTTGGAAATGAGGGTACTGAAAAATTGGAAGCAGAAAACAATCGTCCTTCTCAAGTCTCCAAGACTTTGGCATTACTTCAACGTGGTATGATTAAGGCAAGACGCGATTACTTAGCCTACTATGTCCGCTTGGCCATGTATTTCGGATTGGCGATTATGATGGGCACTGTATGGTTGCGTTTATCGTATACTCAAGAAAACATCCAGCTTTTCACCAACGCCATTTTCTTTTCCGGTGCTTTCATGTCCTTTATGTCGGTGGCGTACATTCCAGCGTACCTCGAGGACTTTTTCGCCTATAAGAAAGAAAGGTCAAATGGTCTTTACGGTCCTTTTTCGTTCATGATCTCCAACTTCATTATTGGCGTTCCATTTCTCTTTGTTATTGTCGTGATGTTTTCTTTGATTACATACTTTATGTGCAATTTTTCCAGCTCAGCAAGGGGGTTTTTCTTATATGTGCTTTACTTATTTGTCAACCTTTTGGCCGCTGAATCGCTTACCATTTTGATCGCCACAATTTTCCCTGTTTTCGTTGTTGCTTTGGCTCTTACTGCCTTTGCCAATGGTCTTTGGATGGCTGTTGGAGGCTTTTTGGTTTCCGCTTCGGTGTTGAACGATTTCTGGTATTACACCTTCTACTGGATTGATTATCAACGCTATGCTTTCCAAGGAATGATGTTCAATCAATTCAAAGACACAATTTTCAAGTGTGGTGCAGGATGTCAGTGCATGTATAGCTCTCCTTTAGAAAGCCAATGTCTCATTCAAGGTGAAGCTGTACTCAAATCTTTGGGTTATGGCTCTTCTGACCATGGGCTTTGGATTGGGTTGATGTTGGTCTTGACTTTTGCCCTTCGTCTTGGCACTTACCTCGTGTTGAAATTCCGTAAGTAAGACTCGGCACTCGATAGTAAATATTGTTAATTACATCTTTATTGAAACATTCTTCCACTTCATGACCAGTACCGTTGAGTAACGAATATTGGGTGTGCGTGATTTTGAATATCCAGACCTATTTACATGTAGATATTACATCATTAGAGAATGGACGTATATCTCGATTCTGGGTCGTTTCCATTTTTAGCGAGGGAGCAAGATACCATGGCGCAATTTCTCGCTATCAATTTCCTCTATTATTATCACCCCTGGAGCTTGGTCTAAATATCTCAGGCTTCGGAATCAAGCACTACCGAATGAGAATTTGTAATCTAATTTCATGAACAATGGGAACATGAATTATATTGCCCTAAACCCCCGTATCAAACCCTTTCGGCGGCCCAAATGGCGCCTCTGCACACAAGCTTGATCGATTCCGTAAGCAAGATATATGGAACGGCCTTTTCTGCGTCATTCTCTACAGCCGTATCCAAATGCTCTAGCTCATCGTCTCTGAATTTAGAGATCATTTCCTTCAAATTGGAGAGCTCCGGGGACGTGCGAGCAGCTTCTGTTAACTGCTCGGGCAGAAGTCTCTCGCCGGTTTTTCTATCAAATGCATCGATGTTATACTGCTTCATAAGAACTCTAAGTTGTTGATTGTAGTGGCCACCAATCACTGTCTCCACGGCCACTGTGCACGCCATTGCAGCCTCTTTGCTGATGAGCGCCGTGCCTGCACCCATGGCAACTGCTCCAAGTTTCCATAAAGGGGTCAATAACGAAGGACGAACCCTTCTTTCTGTTTGCAAACGGTTAAAGTTATCGTGGTGATAAATTTCCTGTTCCCACATGTGCTTTAAAATGGGCTTCAAATGTGGGTACTTCAGCGACAACACTCCGTACTGGCCCATGTAAATGTAGTTGGCGCCAAGCTCGCCTGCCTGATCCACTCGGATTACACGATCAAGAAATGCTTTTTGGGCCTTGGACATTGCGCCATATTCCACATCATCTGGTTTGAAAGTCCCACTTTTTCCTTTGGCAGCGGTAGCACTTGCCGTTGACAGTGCCCGTTTGATCGAAACGGAAATACAGTTCGCCTTCCGCGATGTGTGTTTTGTAAACATGTCGCAATTTTTAATTATGAATATCAGAGGAGGTTAGATGTCCTTTTTTTACTGGAAGTGAGACAATTCCTTATAGGTAAAATATGTATCACCTTTTTGTAATAGAGCTCACAGGGCCCTGGCCAGGCCTCAACATCTCCTGATTTTCGGAACTTCGCGCGCCCTCTGCCGCACTCCTCTCTCCTCACGCACACACACACACTTACGATTTCACTCTCTATTTACTCAGCAAACGTATCAAAAGTGCCCATCATGGCGATTCCAATATCGAATGGTAGTTCCTGTGTATCCCTGGAATTCGCAACGGGCTTGTTCTCATTCAGATAAACGCGCAAGTGCCGTAACAATCTGTTTGGAATTTCCCTTATTATGAGCCATTCCACAGGAAAAATCCCCTTCCAACGACTAGACTCCACCCATATATCACTTGCCTTGGTGAAATCAATAGGGCCGATCATTTTTGCTACGCCACAAAACTTTGCCGAACTGTTGACAGAAAAAAACAAGTAGATCCCACCCGACGCTTCGCGATATGCCTTATCTAGACGCTTATTGCCAAGCTCAGTTGACGCCCAAATTCCATTTTCCATCGATGCTTGTACATCAAGCGCACTATAGGATTTAATGACAAAAAATCTGGAATTTCCGCAAACATCAAAACGCGCCCCAGCGGAAGTCGAAAACGATCTCTGAAAGGGACCCGGGTTGGCAGCCAGTTCAGTCGGGTCAAAGTAGTCATTATCATCAGGCCACGACAATTGCGACTTTGAAGAAACCAAAGACATGGAAGAAAGAATTGAATCAGTGCTTGAAGTTGTGGGGTCGGATTCCTCTGAGAGAAAACTGGTCTGTTTAGGCGCAACTCCCCAAGTGATGTTCTGAGCCCCTTGTGCCCATATATTAGGTGTACAAACTATATCTATACCTCGAGTATAATCTGCCAAAGCTGTAATTTTCTCTATGTTTCTGAGGGTAGCTGAAGTACAAGGCCGACAAAGCCTTGATCTAGGGGGTGCCTTGAATATAATCAAGCTTGACTCAAGAAGCAGCAGCAGCATACGTAGATTCTAGCCTCCTGGAAATATTGTGAAGAGGTTTTTGCAGATTCTCCTATTCAAGCAGACTGATCACTTTTCTTTATTTCAATACACAAGTAAAGGCAAGCTTTTTCCAACAAATGTTTTAGAGAAAGGGTGAAGTC
>JAJMCO010000052.1:0-63747 GCA_030573015.1 Metschnikowia peoriensis | reverse complement strand
TTTGCCATGTCTGACCTGTCCATGCTTGAGTTTGTGCGGGATCTTAACGGACAAGGCGATAATCGAAACACCGTAGTGAATATTCCCTTTGATATCCTGACCCCGATTCCTCGGAACGAAGAACGGTCGCTGTCTCCTGAAATTGATTTGGTGCCCTCGTATCTCCTTACTACATCGTCGCAATTAATTCCGACGGCAGCTAGCTCGTTGTTTAATTACCGCAGTGGAGGTAATTTCCGGAAAAAACTCAGTTCGCTTGGAAGCACGCTTTTCTCGAAAGTACAGTCTTCTGCAATTCCAAATGACGTGGGTTCGGATCACGAAAGAACCGGGCCTTTGAGCCCCACTTTTTCGTCGAAAGATGACCCGTTGCAAGTGCCTGCAAAAAGAGGTTTTGTGTTTCATAGCCGTACAGAAACAGCCCGCAAAGCCCGTAAAGAGTCGCTCGAAAATACCAAGCCAGATCCACAATGGATTAAGCTCGAGTCGTCAACGGAACTGCCAGGACCTTCAGGTACACTCACAAACCTGCTTCCGATTCCCATCACCGATCCTTTTCTTTCTGCCGAAATTAACGATATTGTGGCCGAGACACACAAGGAAATCACTCACAGACACGCCATTAAAAATCAGCAAGGGCAAGAGAGCTCCCACCAGCAACAGCAGCAATCGAAGGAAGAAACCGCGAGATCTAAAACTTCTCTTAATTTTGAGTCTCCTGCTACGAAAGTCTCTCCTAAAAGCCCACTGCTTATCAACCCTAGTAAAGCAGAGTCCAAGGCGAAGTTGAAAAGTAAGAAAGAGGTTAAAGCCGAGAAAGCCGAGAAACTGAAGGAACAAAAAGCAACTCATGAAAATGAGCTCGTGCAAGCATTGACGGGTCTTGGAGGTCCTCAAAACGTAGGAAGCCCAACCCCTATTGAACCGCAGGAGGAAGGTAGTCTGAAAGACACAGCTGTGAAAGAAAAGGCGCCAAGATCCGCCAATACGGACCCTGGAGCGACAAAATTAAAAGGAGCCTTGAAGAAACTGAGCCCATTGGCAACTGGTAATAAAAGCCCACAAGAGAAGGAAAAGGATAGATCACCAAAAGAAGAAGGGGCCGCTGTACCAAAATCGGAAACTGCAAAATCTCATGGGAAAAAGAATAAGAAAAAGTCACTTGGCCCACATGCTCTTGTTACTATTGATAATTCTCCTCCAGCATTCAGCCTACCAAGAGGCCGTCCACCTTTGGCGATGATCAACATGCCAAAAACCGCATTGCCCAAAGAAGATGAGGAAGAAGAAAAGGTCGTGGCCCCAAATGAAGATAAGCTGGAGCCGTCTCACGCCAGAAAGTCACATCGGAGATCTGCCCGGAAAGATGAAGAAAAGCAGGAGAAAGAAGAAGGCACGTCTGCAAATAGGGTCAGGGGAACGATTCGGCATACGGTGCTTTCAGACGAAAAACCACTTGATCGAGATGCCGAAATGCAGTTTTCGCCGTTTGTGGTTTCTGGATTTATTGATCAAGCTCGAGGCTCAAGCTCGACGGGCAATCGTCGCACAGAAAGAACGGCACCTCCAAGAAGAGAGAGTCAAAGAAACGAAAGCTCGGAACAAACCCGAACGGCAGGGTCTACGCTTTTGCCGCTGTGGGCTCGGTTGCCTGATAGTCTTAGATCAGGCACACAAAATCTTTCACCCAAGCAAAGACTCACACGGCTTTTTAATGGGGTTGATAGCCATAAAGGAAGTCGATCCAATACGCTTTCGGAGAACACGGTGTTTCTGCCAAGACAGGCAGCTGATAAGTCTTGTCAAGAAAAGCCAACAGTGCAAAGCCTTGGCGATATTTTTGCTCGACCACCGAAAACAGCCACGTTTGATCAAGGAGGTCCCGGTAGCCGTCTGAACGATTTGTTCACTTCTGCCAGAACTGCTACGGGAGACACACACCGGTGGCGGTCGAAATTTTCGTTTGGGTTTAATTCAAGTAAGGACCTGAAGGTGACCAAACCAAGAGTTCCTAGCGGTGATAAGGAGAGAAAGCCCCGAGGTATTCTTAAGAGCACGGGTGGTCCACAAAGCACGTTCCCCGTTGCTGTTTCCGTGGCTACAAGATCAGATGTGATTGGGGCAGCCTTAAATGCTGGACCGTCTGTGGTAAGGCTTCCTAGAAAGGCGCTGGGCACAGGCCAACAACGGAAACGACCAGGGGGCAAGAAGTAGAGCAGGTCAATACTCTAGTTAGTTTTTTTTGTAATTCGCAATAGTTGTAACTTTTTACTTGCTTAGAATCACCTTCGGGAACGCCCTGAAAGTTTGGCCACAACTCTTTAAAATATGAAATCCATTAAACAGAAAGTTTTTTTTTTACTCAAATAGGACTCCAAAGGCGTGGCAAGTATCCTTATTATAGTACCTTAGGTTTCTTATGTAGTTTTTCCTTTGGAACTGTTGAATTTTTTGTGTTATCACAGTGAAGTATAACCATATCAACATTAATGTTATAAATTCTTCTTTCGTGATATAATGTTTCCAAATAATTTATTTATTATAAACATCTTATAAATTATGCGCAATCAACTGCAAACTAACAACATTGCCTATGGGTAAAAATCTTGATGTGAAAGATACTATTCATTTTGAAAAGATGAAAAAGATAATAAAAAAATTAAATGCTTTGCATAAGCTAAGTTTCAGAAAAACTAAGGTCAGTTCATATCCCTAAGGAGCGATTTTTTCAAGCACTTCTTAAATTTAGTGATCGGCCGCGATAAGAGTTTTTTGATCATGTCACGATCGATTGAGAAGTGAAGATTTTCAATCCTAGTCCGAAACAGCTCCCCGTTAAGCTCAGTATCAGGTACTAATACACTCAACAAGGGCCAAAACTTTTTCATGGGAACAAGATCTGTGCATGAATTCGGTACTAAAATAAACGAGTTCTCAAGTGGATTTGGCAGATAAGTCACTTGTTTGGCCAATGTTTCTTCCAAAAATAGATGGCCACCGCGATACGCATTGAAATCAAACTCTGAAATGCATTTCGTTATGAAATCACCTATCTGAATTCTCTTGGGGTCTGTTCCAGTTTCAGCCCCGAAAACCCAACGTTCGAAGGTCACACGTGTTCTTCCATTCGAATCAAAGGCTGCGTATATCTTAAACTCTCTCTCATGAATTACCCCATCACAAAGAGCATAACAGGTAGCATCGGCGCTACAAATGAAGAGACATTTGGCTTTGTAATGAATGTTTAACGACATAATAAGCCGGCAAAAGTTTTCTCTTTCCTTATTATAAGGCTCCTCAACTTCTACCGGATCTTCAAATTCCAACTTAAACCCCGATTCTCCTTCGGTAATCATCTCAAGCAAGCCCCTGTCGTAATGCATGTTAATGAGCGTGTCGAAAACACTTGGAGATGGGGGAATTTCCAGAGTGACAGGTTCTTCTTCCTCTGTCAGCGACTCTAATGAATTTCCACGACAAACAGACACCCATCGCTCGGCCATTTTGAAGTCGATACCTACCTGGCTCGCAGCTTCCTTAGTCAGGACAGGTTTTTCGTGCCAAACATTGAAAAACTCTACTAGCTGGTCAATTCTGAACTCACCTTGGCTACCAACCTCAAACTTTCTCAAGTTGTTTTTTTTGCTTGTTCCAGCAGAAACAAGAGGTGTATCAGGATGGGAGGGGGATAGGCAGAAATGATTCATATCATTGAAGGATGATGGAGAATTAAGCTATGATGAGAACAGGAAATATATCCAAATTTATACTTTCCACGATTATCAACAAAAGCTAATGAAAAGGTCCCAAAAATGGTAACTATGTTAGGTCTCAGCGCATTGAAGTCCCGTACTTCAAATAATGGGATATGCCTTTCGGAAAAGACCGAAAATCCATTGTTTTAACCAGAATCTTGCAAAAAAGTTAGATCTCGTCTTTAGAACAGAGCCATTGTAAACAGATAGCTTGGCAGAACTTGCACAAGACATCAAAGGAACTACGCATTTGACTAAAATTCTCTTATTTATACTTCACATCTAAGCAATTGGGGTGGATGTATTTTAATGGCTCCCAAATGTTGATTCTGTTTGTAGTTGCAGAGCACAAGAAGACAGATTTCGATATTGAGTCGAGATAACGAACATTCATGAGAGGAATTGTTTATTTTTTCTTTTTGAATTCAAAGTATTCCCTAAAAATGCAGCGAGATTATCTAGCACACAATGCGCTCCAAATAGTAAACCCACTTCATGTTTCTTTTGTTGAAGGCGACTTACAAGAGTAATTATCATATTTTACCCCTCAATATCAGGATATGCCGATATTTTCAATCCAAATGAGGCAAACAATTGGTGCGGAATTTTGGGTTTATGTAGTAATCTACAATATAACGAAGCCAGAGTCTTCTAGGATTCTAGCCTATTTTAAACAATTTCACTTGAACAAAAGCCCGTCGTTTGTAATGGGGTTATTATCAGCTGTAGGTATACCCAACTATTGTTTCGAAAACGTCTTGATCACCCGAATCTTCAAACAGAATAAAACTCTAGTTAGTGTTACTGCTGACTTGCCGTAAGGCATTTCCTCCCCGAAAAGAGCAATAAACTAAAATAACAATAAAAAATTCCTGTACGAAAAAAACATTGTATACTGGAATGATTTGCGGCCAATTTTGTGGAGTCAAGAATGTAAACAAACAAATGTCTGCCACCTCTTATATCTTTAAATTTTTATCAAACCAATCTTTATATCGATAAGTTGTGAAAAACATTAAACAAAAAAATGACTTGTATGTTTTAATAGTTGTGTGTGCTCTCATTTTCAAACTTTTATACTAACCCACGCAGGTAATCTTGTGCAAACTGTGTTGAAACATCTCAGACTCCCACGAAATATAAAAGACGCAAATCCAGAATTTGAACATGATGTTGTCACTCTAAGTATGACGGTAGCAGATTTAGTGAAATACATGACAAAATATGAGATTCTGTACTTCTATTTTCGCAAAGACATTTTGAAAATGAATAGGAGTAGTAATAACGTCGCCCCGAAAAGACAACGCAATAGTTCAGCTGGTCTGGACGTCTATGTGTGTAACCTCGGTAGAGGAACAAAGGCTGGTCCAAGTATAAGGATGCGAAACACACTTTCACCTATATGTGGCTGTCATGCTCGGTTTACTGTTAGATTTCCGAATGGATACGAGCACATGCCAGATAATGGAATCAACGTACATGAGCATGGAGAAAAAAAAGTGACAGTCACATGGAGTTGGAAACATAATCACGATTTCAATGACCAAAGAGTGTTCGCTGGAACAAAATTGTCAAGAAAAGCAAAGACCTTACTAAAAATTGCCGTCGTTGACTATGGTGTCACATGGGTCCAGATTCAACGAGAACAAGAACGGGTGCTTGAGACGTGCGATACAGAGTGCCCATATGAGATTATGAAAATAAATAGTTCTCACGTACGCTATTACGAGAAAAGGCTTCCTCTGAACAGCCCTTTCAAGCAAATGCCAATCGTTGTTAGCTTTGGAATCTTGATCGAATCCATTCGGTCTTCGTCTGGATTTGCCGAATACACAACCGATTTCAGGTCCACAGATGCGAGTCAGGAATTGAAAGAATTCGAAAGTTCTCAAAAAAGGCCAGCTTGGTCTCTCGTTATTGTGTCCGCTTGGCAAAAAGATGTTTTAAAAAGAAATGAGAACATCATTCATCTTGATTCTACTCACAAAACTTGCTATGGATTCCAGACAGATGAAAAGGTTTATTTATTCACCATTTGCGTGAAGAATCAAGTTACTGGATCAGGAGCCCCAGGTGCTTTTATGTTGAGTAATTCAGGTAAAGCACCGGTGATAGCGGACTTTTTGAGAAAAGTCGAGTCATTTACAAATTTTGCACCCAAACAAGCAGTGATCGATTGTGATGCAGCTGCGACCAACGCTTTGACAGCAGTATGGGGCCTGGAATTTTCTATAACTTATCGCAGGTTTCATTTTGAAGAGGCCTTTAGACAACGTGTTCACAACAAGATCGAGAAATCTGCCGACAAGCAAGAATTTGAAATCGAGATTCAGAAAGATTTTGACGAGGTTCGCAAAAGTAAAACGAAGGCAGAGGCTGATCAAAACATACATTGGTTCTTGGAGAAGTATAAGGCGCATACTTCTTTCATCAAGTATATGAAGACATGGGTTGACTGGAGGGAACGAGTCATTGAAGGGTATAATACCAATTATGTGCGGGCAGAGGACACAAAGGATCTTATTGAATCATTTCACGCACTTTTGAAGCTGCCCTTAGTCTTGGGAAAGCATTGTGATCAAAGACCGGATGCACTCGCCCATCTATTATTCACATTTGTCGTTCCGTCTTTCAAGGGTAAAGAGAAGAAAGTATTATTCGGCTTTTCAAACAAAGTCTGCGACGAGACTGAAACTTTGGCCAAATTGAAGGCAGCAGAACTTCCCGACACAGAAGTCCAAGAAAAAGCTTTTCTCACAGGGGAAGGAGAAATAACTGTTCGTTCTTTTACTGATAACACAAAGGAGTATCGTGTAAACCTCGAGCTCACCGGTCTGGACACTAATACGTGTACATGCCCCGTGAACAGCAATAGTGGATCGATATGTAAACACATACATCTTGCCGAAAGATTTTGGGAGGCCAACACTTGTCCTGAAGGAACGTCTTTTGAAACCTGGAACAGTGAAAGTTCTGCTTTACAAGACAATAGTAGCGTGGACTTGATAAATGAGGCGACAAAGGTGACCGGGGTCAGTCTTAATGAGCGCACCCCGTGTTCGGATCAAGAAAATGAAAGGTATTCTGATTCTTTCCCTCCGAGGGTGGATCGTGAGGATCTTCATACATCTATTTCTTCGGATGATCAAACCGCTTTATTCATCGCAAACAGTACTGCTTATATTGAAGACGTTGAAGAAGCTCCACAAGATCTTTTAAATACAGCTTTCCTTGACAACGAATCTAACCAAGAAAATGAAGATCCAATGAGTTCGAGCACGCTAAATCGACCTCAACAGGAATTCCAAGGTAATTTACAAGCAGCGGCGCAAAGGAATGAACTTGAGAAGCAACGCACCATCGCTTTAGCCTACGACTTGATAGCAGCTTCGTACAGAAGGACTTCAAAGCGTTTAAAACAAATGAAGTCAGCCGAGCAAATGTACAAATATGCTGTCTCAGTTGATAGACTGTCAAGGGAGAACGAACGTGATTCGAGGAAACCAAGGGCAAAACAGCTCAGATAAGAATTGTTATGCTTATTTAAGTCACTTAACCAGAGTTTGTAGCTAATAAGCGGTTAATTATTGGAAATGTTTTTGGGTTAAGAAGAGTTTTAGAAAGCCAGAGTCTAGATGATAATATAAAGAAGTAAACAGAGTTCAGGCATGAAATTTTTACAAACTTATAGTGAATTGATTTGAAGGGAAACTCTTGGTCCCTTCGATTTCAGCTCGAAACACAAACATACCACAGATTATTCAGCAAAAGTTTCCAATAAGTCATAACTCAAATGTTTGGAGTGTCAAGAGGATCCTTACAGAATCAATGAGTAATTCTTCGTATTTGAATCCGATTTCTTCTTTAATATTATACGAGTGTTCACTCAGAATTTACGTATACATGCATCATTTGCTCGTATATGAGGTCCAACGGCAAAAGATATATAAGTATGACCGTCCATCTTTGGAAATCCGTGATCAGCCATCAATCCTCTCTTACTGCTCATGTACGGAATATTAAAGACCTTGTACAACGATGGCAAGACTTCCGGGCCGAATAATTTTCTATGTTTTCCATTTTTTCTATTCTCTTCCCGTTTATCAGTTTTTCTTTATTTCTCTATTCCCATCCTTATGACAAAAAATCCCCTTTGCCTCCAATTCTATAGCACTTCTATTAAACTTCGGAAATTACTCGTAGTGGTTAATGGAAGTCACGTGCGCTACCCCGGGAACCTGTATGTCGCGCTTTCTTTATCAGTTGACTCATTGTAAAACTGGCCTGGGCCGAGAGTATTGCGAAAAATGAGGATTCCGATTCAATCAAATTTCTTTATTACTTTTCCTTTTCTTTTTCTTTTACACCCCAATTAACCAACACGAAATCCCGAATTTAAACAATTGGGATCTCTCAAGATAAGGCCATAAATCAAAAACAAAAATGCTGTTCAATTTGCAATCGTTGGTCAGACCCAACATCGCCAAGCTCGAGCCTTATCGCTGTGCACGTGACGACTTTAAAGAAGGCATTCTTTTGGATGCTAATGAAAATACCCATGGACCTGCACTTTCTCAGGTTTCTTCATGGGAAAATGCGTTGGAGCTTAACCGGTACCCGGATCCTCACCAGATCGAGTTGAAAAAACAGATAATTGCGTTCCGGAACGGCCAACGCAATTTGCACTTGAAAGACCCAAAAACCCATGAGCTTGTGCCGGAAAATTTGTGTTTGGGTGTTGGTTCGGACGAAAGTATCGACTTGCTTTTGCGCTGTGTATGTGTTCCTGCCAAAGATAAGCTCTTGGTGTGTCCACCCACATACGGAATGTACTCTATTTGCGCAGCAGTAAATGACGTTGAATTGGTGCGTGTTCCATTGACCACGCCAGATTTCCAACTCGACGTTTCAGGGGTGCTTTCAGCGCTTAGTGCAGACCCATCAATCAAATTGATATACATCACTTCTCCAGGTAACCCCACGGGTAAGTTGATCAAAGTGGCCGACATTTTGGAACTTGTCACCAAGGCCTACGAGCTGTGGAACGGCTTGGTGGTTGTTGACGAGGCGTACATCGATTTTACCGCCGACGAAAACGGATCCCTGCCCTCGGTGGCCACGCTTGTAAACCAGCACCCGAACCTTGTGGTCATGCAAACGTTATCCAAATCTTTTGGGCTTGCAGGAATCCGCTTGGGCATCACTTATGCCTGTAGAGAACTTTCTCACTACTTGAATGCGATGAAATACCCTTATAATATTTCATCCTTGACACTGGCCGTGGCCATGAGATCCACACACCCAGAGACCGGCTTGCACGTGATGCAAGATTACGTATCGCTGATTATTCTGGAGAGAGACGCTTTGCTTTCGAAATTGCAGTCCTTAGAAGGCGTGGGCCGTAATCTTGGCGGTCTCGACTCAAACTTCCTTTTGGTGGAGATTCTTGATAAAAACGGGGCCCCTTCAAACGATGTGGCTCATGCTTTATACACCAAACTTGCTGTTGATAATGCAGTAGTGGTGCGTTTCAGAGGTAAGGAACTTAACTGTACGGGTGGGTTGAGAATCTCGGTGGGCACTGCTTCAGAGAATCAACAACTTTTGCAGAAATTTATCCAGTGTCTTGCTGAGGTGCGGAGTTAAGAAATGAGAGAGATAGAGAATAAGATATCTGGAATTTACCCAGCGGGGGTATATGTTCAAATCCATAATGTCATATTATAGAAACAGGAATTGAGGTTTTATCGATACATTCAATAAGAGAAAAAACGAATCCACTTATTTCGTGAAACGGGCCAATTGTTTGGAAACTTACCGTTTGTAAGAAACTTTGGTTTAGTTAGAAGAAAGAGAATTGAAAGATAGGTCTTGATTTTATTTCTTATCCTTTAATTTCGCGAATAAACTCCTTTAATTCTAGTTATATACTCTGAAGTTATTTGGCGTTAAAGTCAAGGAAGAAGTTTTAAGTCAACCCTGGATTTCTTTAACAAGGAGAAAGTTCATCACGGCCTTGATTCCTTTACCAGTCAAAAGGGATATGTTCACAATACTCCAACAATATTTTAATCACGAAGTAATCGAAAATACTTCAGCTAATAATGATATACCTAATATGTTCATCTATGCTTGTATCGATATCTAAAACATCAAAAAAAAAGTAAACAAACAAACAAATAAACAAACAAACAAACTCAAACATCTCGCTTGGGTCTGTCAAAAGCGCACCACGCAGCACTGGAAGTGGTTTGCACATACGCTCCAAATTTTTCTCACTAGTGAAAGAAGCGAGCCTTAGTCTAGTGAAAATCTCCAACTACGCCAGGCTTTTTCCACCAAACACCGGGTGTTTCCATATTCAATAAACTCAAAAAAAGTAAACACTAGAAAGTTACAAAACCGAGGGGAAAATGGCCAGACAAAATTTCGTTGGGTTAGTGGTTTCGCAGGGCAAAATGGCCAAGACGGTCAAGGTGCGTGTGCAGTCCAAGGCCTACGACAAGAGAGTCCATAAAGATGTGTTGAAAAGAAAAGATTATCTTGTGCATGACGAAGGAGAGCTCTGTAAAGAAGGAGATTTGGTGAGAATCGAGGAAATCCCCAAAATTTCGGCCAGAAAGTACTTTGCCATTGCCGAAATTAAGGTCAACAAAGGTTCCCAGTTTGAGTTGTACGAAAGACTAGCCAGAGAGAAAGTGGCGGCGGAAAATTCCGAGAAAATCGCCGAGTTTTTGGCCCGCAGAAAGCAGTTCGAGGCCACCATCGCCAAGGTCGAGGATTTGAAGGTGTTGGATAAAGTGACCAAAGCATTCCATGGCGATCCAACCGCCGACAAAAAGGCGATTCTTGCTCAAATCGAAGAGATCAAGCAGAAATATAACATTCCTTCGTGGCCCACGACTGAGCCCGTGGTGGACCTCGAATTGAACGAGGCCCAAAGAGACTTATCCGTGGTGGAAAATAGAGCTGCCCATATTTCGGCGATTTTGGACAAACTTATGCAGCCTGAATTCACGGAACAACGTCTCCAGATGTTGGAGAAAAGCACGCATGGAAAATATGGCGATGTGGCCGAAATCAGACGTTCCGTGCAGAAGAATATCTTGCGTAAGTACGTGTTGGACCCCCGTAATGAGGTGCCCAACGTTCTTTAGGAAGTCTCCTGGCGGGTATTAGCGTGTAAATAGAAATAATGGAAGTTGAAGGAAATTGATGCTAGAGGCAGGAAATCTGTTTGCTATACGAGGATAGTATCTTTTAGTAGAAGCAGGTTAGGAAATAAAACCCCAATTCGTATTGAGATCATGGTTCATGAATCACTGTTCTTTTTACTGATTATGGTATATGTAGAGATTTGAAGGGCTATAGGAATAGAAAATCAAGATTTTCTCTCTTTTTCTGATTATTTATTCGTAGCCATTGCTAGAGTTTACTATAGCTTAGTGGGCCATATCCTTCCCCCCTTTGCTTAGAATACTTCTTGGCAATTTTTCACGAAGTTGGCTTTTTTGTTTCTGGATATCGTTTCCGCAGGAAGTAAGTTCTGTTCTGATACATGAATTCACCATCTTCAAAATACCTAAACTTTCGTGGTTTCTCTGGATTTCTAGATTCTGCTATAGGTGCTTAACTCCAATCTGGAAGTATCTTTGCCGGAATCTATCTACTCATTGAAGGATTTGGTCTTCTCCGCTTTTCGACGGAGAAAGGGTTGATCGTGAGATTGAAGAGGAGTGATAAAATAGCATCCCCAATCCAGAGGTAATTAAAACACCGGTTAGTGTTATTGATATATACATTCGATCATGCTGTGAATCATGAGAAGAGGCGGTGCTTTCAATAAGACTGCAACAAAATAATTCGAAATTTACAGTTTGAGAGTATATAAGAAAAAAAGAACAGAAAAGAAAGAAAAAAAAAAAGACAAAGAAACGGGAAATACACAAGAAAAAATAAATAAATAAAAATGCGTATACACTTCCCTCTGCAACTTCTCGTAAAACAGTAGGTTGGCATAAACTCATGTTCGCATCGCACCGCACCAGATCTTGCCCTAATTTTATATCCTTGCTCATGACATTTCCACATTAATAAATATCAATAATACACGGAATTATTTTCTCCTCCTTTAGTAGGGAAACTGAAACATCAAAAAACACAAAAACACACAAAAGTCCCTGCACAAAATGAGCCACAAGCTCCGCCGCCGACTATCCTCTGCACGTGACATGCTAGCACCTCTGCAAAGCCAAACGGCAGCTATGTTAGGACGAGAAACAATGTTAAAATATCGGGAAAAGTTCCAGCCGATATTCTCAACGGAATTTTTTGAAAAACTAGGGGATCCCGACTTTCATGCAGGCAACGATGCCCGTCGTAAAACCCGTTTTATGCTTGAACATTCACTTGCAGTTCCATTATCTACCGTGTCAAATCTCCATGTACAGCCGGGTGATCCGAACTTTGCAATCTGGTTATTTATCTCGGCGTACTACCCGGTAATCGCCGCGTGCATTGCCCCATTAGGCAACTTGATCTCGCTTATTGGGCTTCTAGAACATTGGCAACTAGATCCACAAACTTTACGAACAGTGCCGGATAATATCGCGGCATTTTCACTAAATGTGACGGCGTTTGTGTTGGGAATTGTGGGCAACGTGTCACTATTGATGAACTTCTCTGGAAATCTCCAGTATTTATTTGCACAGGGCGTGCTGATCTCGTGCTTTGTAGCGGCATGCGTTTGTCTTCTTGTAGCAGTCCTTTTGGCCAATCACAGAATGCATAACACCATTCTTGAGCCATCACAGGGCTTTTGGCTTGCAGTTTTCACTATAGGAATATATGCCTTATGCGCTGCAGTGCTTGTTGTGAATGTGGTGGGGTATAAATTGAAAAAATACCGAGCGAAGTTCAATTTGGATAAGAAACAGCGGCTGTTGATGTCGCATACCATTGCTTTCAGCGTATGGCAGGCCGTGGGCACGGTAGTGATGGTCCGTCTTATTCCAGACATGAGCTTTGGCTCCTCGCTATATTACTGTACTGTATCTATGCTTACAATTGGATTGGGCGATATTGTTCCCTTAACTGCGGGCGCAAAAGTGTTTGCGTTATTTTTCTCCTTGGTGGGTGTTTTGATCATGGGACTTATTATCTCACTACTTCGACAGGTGATCCTTACACTGGCCGGACCCAGTCTATTTTGGCATCATATTGAACGGAAACGATTAGCATTATTACAGAGACTAGAAGACGACCCGGATTTGGCCGCTTCTACACCAGAGGCATTTGCATTGATGCGGGCGATTCGAGCAAAAGTCACGCAAACACAAACGAGACTCTCATTGGCATTTACGATTTTGGTTTTTATTATGTTTTGGCTACTAGGAGCGCTTGTTTTCCATGCAGTGGAGAAATGGACCTTTTTCAATGCAGTCTACTTCTGCTTTCTTTGTCTTTTGACTATTGGGTACGGCGATTACCACCCAGTCCAACCTCTAGGCATGGTTTTCTTTGTCGTATGGGCAATTTCTGCAGTTCCGTTGATGACTATTCTTATATCGAACTTGGGCGACACGCTTTACGAAATTTCCGATAAATTCGACTTGGTGGCAACAAAAGTACTCAACTTGAAAACGTATACCCGTTTATTCCTGAAAAAACACATCTTTGCTTCCGCCAAGAAATCCCACAAAAACCTTCAGGCAGAAGAAGAGGAAATGGAATCTCACGGCATCCATCCACTCACAAAGGAAAGTTCGACAGATGACGGAGAAGATGAAAGTGGGGGAATTGATCAACGGTATGTTGAGCAAATGGATCTTACTATTGATATCTCCAAGCTGCTTGCTGTGTTTAAGCAAATTTTAGGGGACACTTTGGACAAGCCAGAAAAGGAGTATGATTATGATGAATGGGTAAAACATATGGCTTTTCTTCTGGAATCGGATCCAGTGGATGATAATTTTTGGATTAGTGAGCTTTCACCTCTTCGGCTCCCATTAAAAGAAGCCAACTATCTCATGCTTAAGCTGTTGTTGAAGATTCAAAAGGATTTGAACAAACTCATGGAATCCCAAAGCAAAACCTTTTGTGGTACGGAAAACATGACCAGTGCACCTTCTTCACATGACGACACTTTACGAAACGAACTGCAAACTTCTTCGAAAAATTGATGCCATCGTCTATTTATTTCTTAAGAGAGAAAGTACACGTGTGTTAATTTTGACTAATTTTTACATATAAAAATATCGGCGAGTGTACTGGAAACACTTGCCGAATCAATTTGAGACAGCAGAGAAAATAATATCTTTTACCAAATCAACTTATTTCAAATGATAGAAAATAGAGAAAAAACAGTAAAATCATGCATTTATTCGTGGCTCGTCTGATAACCCACATGGACCCAGGAAAAATGTCGCGTCCGATGCGCGATCACCTTGACTCTTATCTCTGATCCCAAAAAAAAAACTGAATCTACAAAAAAGCGAATAGTCATATAGTCATATACTCATATACTCATATACTCATACGGCCAGTCTTATCCGAAAACATAGCAAAAGTGACTTCCTCGTTTGAACTAGAGAATATGCCTGGTCCAGAAACCTCGTCTCGTGTACTGGCATCAACACATGACCCGGTAATCTGGCGTGTGGGCCAATTTAGCGTCACCTTATCGCAACTCCAATATGTAACATTCACGATTATTGGTGTGGCTCTTTTGTGGCCGTGGAACTGTTTTCTTAGTGCATCGGCATACTATGGAGAGCGGTTTCTGCATTCGCCCAACTTGATGAAAATCTACCTGTCGACAATGATGTCGGTGTCAACCATCACGTCCACCACCTATAATTATTACTTATCGCAGAAACAAACGGGCGTTGATTACAAGCAGCGGATCAATACTGGCCTTAGTATTACTATAGGAGTTTTTGTGGTGATGGCGTTTTCGTGTGTCATGAGCTTTTTTATCCACATGCGCGATTATGTGTTTTTTGTCGGTCTTATGGGCATGGTACTTATTAGCGCTATGGCCACGTGTTTGGCCCAAAATGGAACCATGGCTACCGTGAATGTGATGGGCCAAATCTACACAAATGCCGTCATGGTAGGTCAGGCTATTGCTGGAATTCTTCCTTCAATTGCACTCATCATTTCCATCTTAGTGGTCGGCGATAAGGGCCACGGCAAAAACCCGGAGCCAAGTGACCAGTATGTCGATAAGAATTATGGCCTATTTGTTTACTATATCACTGCCAGTTTAGTTTCGATTGCATCGATTGGTTTATTGGCAATCATAGGCCACCAGAAGTCCGAGTCCATGTACAGAGCATTGAATGACCTTGTTTCTTCTGAAGAAGGTTTGGCTCAAGAAACTGAAGAGGAAGCGCATATGCAAAAAACACACGTGCCATTTTCCGTGCTCTGGTCAAAACTAAACATGATTGTGCTGACGATTTTCCTCACTTTTGCCGTCACACTTCTGTTCCCGGTGTTTGCCTCAATTGTCGAGTCCGTACACAAGGACCCCCAGTTTTTCCTCTTGAAGAAAAATATCTACATTCCCTTTATATACTTGGCATGGAATCTTGGTGACTTGTTGTCGCGTATCCTCTGTGGTGGCTCAAAATCTAGAGTGCTTATAAGAAACCCCAAAACACTCATTACTTACTCGGTTGCACGCTTAGCTTTCATTCCCTTGTTTCTCACGTGCAATATCCACCCACGCGGGAAATCGCCAGTCATTTCTTCAGACTTATGGTACATTACTCTCCAGTTCTTGTTTGGATTTTCCAACGGTCAGCTCATCACTTCATGCTTTATGGTGGTGGGTGACCATTGCGATACTTCAGAAGAAAAGGAAGCCGCGGGCGGGTTTACTTCTGTGTTTTTGAGTGTGGGTCTTGCGGTGGGTAGTGTTCTAAGCTACTTATTGGTTTTACTAGTGGATTGAGAGTGTGCAATTTTTCCTTTGACCCGTGTATATTGATGAGGAATACCTTGCATTCCTTGACCCTTACTTCATTTGAAGAGGAAGTTTTAATCTAGCGTATATCTCTTAATTGGATGTCTTTTTTTATTGTTGTAAATGCTTTTATTTTGTAAGAAATGTGTGCTCAAAAATTAAACTTGTCATGCATATTAGCGAATTTTTCGGTCTCGAAATCTAGAAAAGATCGTGGACGAAACTTAGTCTTGAAGCAAAAAAATGAATTAGTTGAATCATAAATTGATTTGAACTTTCGCCTCATATAGACTTCAAAGCTTAAAAATGCATTTTAGACGAAGTGATGGGAAATAAAATGGACCACGGTATGGTACACTGGGTCCACACTGAGAGAATGAAATTGGGAAATACTTTTGGTTGCGTTTGTGAGGAATGATAAAATCGTTGAATTAACAAACCAAATAATATCGTAAAATCTTGGGCAAGATAATTATTGGCTGCAAATACAAAAGATGTACTGGTCATTCATGGAAGAGTATAAATACAGCCACGTCCCTCGCTCTATTTCTCACACAAATTGTCTCCACAAAATGCCTCACATTTTCGCAACCATTTTTCAAGCCGCAGGACCCGCGCCTCGCCAGGCACTAGCCAAGCCGGCTGCCACACCGGTAGATCCGGGGCACGTCACCCGATCTTATATGACCAAAACTCCACCACATTGCCGTAAATACACACCCACTCTCAAAAATTCTGACGAATTAAATACATTGGCAAACCCATAAAAAACTGAAATACTCAATCCCTTCAAAAATGTCATTCTGGTCAGAAAACAAACACACCTTCAAATCTGCCGGGATTGCCACAGCGAAAGGTATTGGCAGCGGCACAAAGGCGCTTTCAAAAGCCGGCTACAATACTTATAAAAAAAACGACGCCGCCAGAAAAGGTCTCCCTCCACCTGGCGACAACTCAAAACTGCCACCTCCACCTATGGCTCCTGCGGCGCCGCTAATGGATAAAGAAAAGTTGCTCGCATTGCCGGCGCCGCCGAAACGTGTAGTGCCCGTTCACGATGCGCCCACAAGAGGAAGTGCTGCGCCACGTCTGAATGTCCAAGGACAGTCGACATCAAATAGCGTGCCACAAGTATTAGCGAGAACTGCAGATCAAAATGCGCAATTGGCACAGCAACATCCCATTCAGCAAGGCCAGGCCTTGAGCCCACCACCTCCGCTTCCACAACAGCGACAACAGCAATGTGTGCCGGTTCCATTGCCAGAAAGACAGTCTACATCGACATTTCTGCGGCCAGCAATGCCAACTCCTACACTGGAGCCTGTGCCTCCCCCACGTGAACCCCTCCAGAGAGCTCCCGCAACTATACCAGCGCCACAAGCAAGTGTCAATGTACCGGCAGTAGATCCTGTTATACAGCCTCAATTACAGCAGCGTGCAACAGTGCCCCAATCTCCAGAACCCGCCGGCCCTCGAGTCCCTAAACCGGCGCCCGACGCGTCAATGTTTGCGCCGCCACCGGTGCACAAAAACCGGGGCAATTTTGATTCGAAGCCATCGCATAGCGTGGGCTCGGGCAGTGTCTCACGCACCGTTTCGTCTAGTGGTGGTGGAAGCGGTGTAAATGCAGCGGGTGTGCCTCCGTCTTTACCTTCCAGATCAAGCTCCACTTCTAGTGCGCAACAAAATGGTCCTGATCTTAGTTCACCACCTCCCTCGTATACGGAAAGTGCCAATGAAACACCCTCAAATACGGGTTCTTCCAGATCCGAGGCCGAACCACAACCTCCTCGATCTTCAGTACGATATGTAGAGATTGACGTTTCGAAATTTGGTCCTCCGCCACCGAGGAGAGTGGATGCACCATTGCGAACCCAGTCCAGGCCTGAATCAGTTGCGTCTAGCAGATCCAGCGTTCCGCCTCCACCTTTACCTCCAGCTAAGCCCATATCTGCTACGAGTACCGCATCAAACCCACCAATCGTGCCTGACGCTGAAGAAATTCTAGCTAAACCCAAAAAAGTGCCTCCTCCAAAACCCGCGAAGCTTCAAAAAGCTGAATCACAGCCATTGAGCCAACAATCTACTAGCATGCAAGCGGGGAACTCTGATATCGGGACTGAAGAAGTAATTGAGAAACCTAAGGTTCCTGCAACGCCAAACTTTGCTGCCGAGATTGCCCGCTTGAAACTGCAAAAGACACATGTGCCAACAAATAAAGATGAAGAGTCTAATATAAAGCCGCAGCGTCCTGTCAAACCAATCAAGCCATCTCTTTCTCAACAAAGTCTTTCGTCGGAACCAGAAGAGCCTCAGAAATCTGTCAGTCCTCGTCCAAACCCGCCAGCAAAACCGCCAAAGCCACAAAAGCCATCTAAGCCAATAAAGCCTTCAGGGATTGCTCTTGCGTCAAAAGGGTCAAGCGAGTTGGAGGACACAACCCCCAAAGATTCTCCAAAACCGCTTGTAATTCCACTTTCGCAAAGGCGCATCCTAACCCCAGAACAACGCATACCCGGATTTAGAGTCCCTGTTAAAGGCCAATTTCACCACAAGCCCCCTGAAAAACCAGCTGCTTCTAAGGAGGATGAAAATTCAGATTCGATTGAGGAGGGCACCAAACCACACCCTAAGCTGCTTGTCATACCCCTCACATCTAAACCCGATGTTTCAAACCCCCCGAAGCCTTACTTGCCCGGATTCAGGGTTCCAGTGAAGGGAAAGTCACATGTTGAGGGACCTTCTTCAGAAGTAGGCTCTTCGTTGCCCGATTCAAACCAGAGTACTGTGGAAAACAAACCGGGTGTACCCGCTTCTCGTGTCACTGCGATGGATCAGAACGCATCAACCTCAGCCCGTTCCACTCCGCCCCCTGCGCCACCATCTAGGAACTCTAGGAATGTATCTGCAATCACATCACCTTCGTCTACGCCACCGCCTCCTCCGCCCACTAGAAATTATGTACGAGCTGCTGTTCCCGTTCCTTCGAAGCCACAATCTCCTCCTGAATTGGACTTGGAACTTTCAACAGGATGGTACGCTAGCACGACGCAGCTTAAGCTTCCAGTATCTCTTTCAGGACTCAACTACTCGACAAGTTACCAAGCAACCACCAAAAACCTGCCAAGCGGAACAGTCACCCTGAACTCACGCTCGATCGAGGTGAGATTTAAGGACTTATCAAAGGCAACGTACAATATAAAGTGGCTGGATAACAACTTCTCCAACGCGACCCAGGAGTGTACCGATTTCAAACCCTCCCCCATTGATAACAAGTCCCCTTCTAAAAAAGAATTGTTGGATTACAGTGAGAAGTTCGGCAACTACATCACCTCGTGGTGTCTCCACAAAGAAGGACAAAAGGTTGGTAGTGGAGAATGTTGGGATCTTGCAAAGGAAGCGCTTGCAAAAGGTTGCGGAAAGCATGCCTTTATCTCGCAGTATTATCATCATGGCTACCCAATCTTGGAGCTCCATGGAAATTCTTCTGGGGCTTCTATATCTAAAGGCCCCGAGGATGAGATCAGACCCGGTGATATTTTGCAGTTTAAGCTGGCTACACTTCACTCTAAATCAACGGGCGTGACGCAGACAGTTGGTAGTCCCGACCATACGTCTGTTGTCTACGAAAAGGACAAGGATGTGATTCGCGTGTTGGAGCAAAACGTCCAAGGTGTCAAGCTTGTTAGAAAAGGCGAGTACATCTTGAGCAATATGGTTAGCGGGTCGGTCACAGTCTATAGACCAGTTCCGGCAGAGTGGGCAGAGTAAGTTCACACGTACATTCATACATGTGAAAATTTGCTGCAGTTACTATGTAACATATATATCACCATTGAAAAAGAAATTAAAAGGAAAAAACCCCCAGAGAAGTTAAATTAAGGACAGAAACTAGGGGTCTCAGTATGTCAGAACTATACCTCGTTATAATATGCAGGCAGAGGCATTTGGTGATGCTCACGTGATTTGAGAGATGAGGAAACCACATATCTCGAAATCACCAATAATATCTGCTTGAAAGTAATTGATCCCATATCAAAATGCTGACTAGTGAAGTGCAAGCGCCTGCATTATCCACGCCTCAAGATGACTCCGCTTTCACTTACGCAAAAGTGAATAAGGCGGAAATAAAAAGAGTACACTTACAACTTGCAGAAGGCGAAGACTACGTGAAGAAAGTCTACGAGTATTATTCGCTTGAGCAACTCGCTAATTTCTTGGGCCAAACAGAGGAAAATGAAAACGGGGAATCGGTCAGAAAGTTTAAAAGGGTGACTTTACAATTCCCGGACCAATTGATTTGTGACTCGGCAACGATTGTTCAGGAACTTCAAAAAGTACTTAAATTGAGCAGTAAAGATTCAGTTGTTCAACAGATAACACTGTCAAATTCAGAATCTTCAAATTCAGGATGTACAAATGGAGGCTGCTCAAGTGGATGCCTGAACCAAAGCCAAAAAAATCAAACGAGTTCATGTAAGTCAGGCCCCGCGGATCTGACGCAAAGATTATGGATTTTGGCCGACACATCTTATTCTGCATGCTGCATTGATGAGGTGGCGGCACAGCACGTGAATGCTGACTTGGTGATACATTTTGGAGATGCTTGCTTGAATCCTGTAGCATCGTTAAAATCGGCATACGTGTTTGGTAAGCCCAAATTGGATTTGGAACATCTTGCGGCCGAGTTTAGGTCAAGATATCCATTAGAGTCATTCAAAGAGCAAAAGATTGTTTTGATGGCCGATGCGCCACATACATATTTATTGGACGAGTTGGCCAGTATGCTTACTGAGTACAAGATTGTGGTTACCGATTTAACGTTATCGGATTCCCACTCCCAGATTATCGGTTACACGCATCAAACGTGCGCCGAAAATAATCTTCGTGTGCTAGGACGTGTTTTCAAGAATATTGAGGTGGAAGATAACGATGATTCAATTCTCAGCGACTTTGAGCTTTTCCATATTGGGCTCCCGGAAGCCCCTCGCCTTCTTCAATTGACTACAAAATTCCTGGGGGTGACCACGTTTCACGACAACCAAATATCGCAAGGCCCATACCCGAATTTGATGCGCCGATATCGTTATATGCATATGGCCCGTGCTGCTGGAACTGTGGGCATTCTTGTGAACACCCTTTCGCTAGCTAATACCAAACTTTTGGTGAATCAACTCGCAAAGAAAATCAAGGATGCCGGGAAGAAACACTACATTTTTGTTGTTGGAAAGCCCAATGTGGCGAAACTTGCGAATTTTGAGGCCGTTGATATGTGGTGTGTTTTGGGATGTGATCATCAGGGAATCATCTTGGATCAAACTAGTGAATACTTCAAGCCGATCGTAACGCCATACGAACTCATCTTAGCCATTGGTGACGATTTCTCATGGACAGGAAAATGGGTCACTGATTTCAAAAACGTTTTACAGGAAATCGGCGATGAAGAGGAATCTCAAGAGAATGAAAATGACAATAATGACAATAATGAAGTTGATCCTGAAAGTGACGAGGAGCCGGAATTCAACCCGGTCACTGGCCAGTATACAAGCACGGCCAGACCTTTGAGAAGGCTCCAGCACTTACGCGTGACAATGAATGAAGAAGAAGAAGATGCTCCAGAAGGAGAATCTGGTGCATTGGTGAAAAAGCTTTCTGGTGCTGTAGCTCTTCGAGGAACGGTGTCCACATCTGCTGCACATCTTCAAACCAGAGAATGGACAGGTTTGGGTAGTGATTGGACAGACGATGTGGATGCAGAGGGTGCTGCTGTCGAAGAAGGAACCAGTGGAATTGCTCGGGGGTACGGTTTTGATGTGGAGAACCGGAATACGTAGGATATTCTCGGGTATTCTTAGATATTGTACATAGGCCAGCAGGGGTTTTCAGAAACATCCTGCTTATTTATTATCCGAAATTTCGGCCAATCAAAATCCTGCTAACGATAAGTTGCTGGGGTTACTTTTAAATAAGTGGAGAATTATTACCTTTGGGATTATCTACGATTGTCTCACATTTCCTATTGAACAAGTCACTAATCGATTCTTTCATACGAAAAACGGCTCTTTCTTTTCATCTCTTCTACTTTCAATTATCGAAAATCTTCCGGATTTTAAATCACAAAACCCTTTGAAAGTGTTTTTGCCGTAATTTCTTTCCACGTATGATATTCCTTAATGTATTGTTGAAACACAACTTGCGCAGCATTGAACTGAAAGATCTGTATGCCGGAGGATTCAGAGTCATAAGACTTCAGCTGGAAGCTGTACATACGGAAAGGTTCCACATGACCTACTTGAGGCACAAGCTCAGTTGGGCTTGTTGGAGGAGGAAAGGTTCTTGAAGTTCTTCTAGACATTTTAAGTATTAATGTCTTGATAATAAATAAACTTTGATGATGCTAGTAATGTTATATTATAGCTTAGTTTATTAAATTAGGATAAGTTACTTCTAGGAGAATAATTATTAAGATAATAATGAACCTTTAAATATTCGAGTGAGCCCACACTAGCTCTGACATAACAGACAAGAATAAGGATATGTTATGCCAGTACTAGTTTATAATTACTATGAATAAAAGAGTAAGCATAACAGAATAATAGTGAGCAATCACAGACTCAAGGTCGTGTGAAACTCATAAAGGTACTCTAGCGAGAACTATTATCCTGACATGTATGTTTCCTGCACAGCTGACTGGCCCTTAAAGACATACTCGCAATACACTTGCAATCACCTGAACGCATTACTGTGCTCCGTCAGTGAGGAGATAAAACTGAGCTAATACTGTAACAAACTCCGGCTAATTTTCTTTCGATTCTACACAATATCTGCTGCTAATTATTGAAAAAGAAAAAAAGTTGCATTCCGGCCATGAATTATCGCTTTAGTGTGGACTGGCTCGTGCTTCTTCTCGGCAAATACAGACATCCGTTAGCCGTGATTATTCTTTCACTCATGTACGTGTGGCCATAATTATCGTTATCTTCTTCTACTCTCTTTTTCATATACAATTCTACTAACTGCCAGCTTTTTGCATCACCCCATACGCGCCGTGGTCTGGGGTATTGTGTGTGTCGGCGTAGAATTATTTGTTCTTGTAAACCGAATCTCTAAACTCCCCTCGATCCCACTCCCGCCTCTAGGAGAAAGAGATGTGGCCGTTGTTACTGGAGGCCTGCGTGGGCTTGGACTAGAACTTGTGCTGATTTTAGTGCTGAAGTATAAATTGTCCCGGGTTTTCATTTTGGACATTGTAGAACCGAAAACTACCGATATTCTGGATACAGTCCATTTCATTCAATGTGACTTGGCATCGCCTAAAGCAATTGAACAGGCGCTTGCTGAAATTGATCTGAAATGTAAAGAAACTGGCCTTCCTATAAGCTTGGTGATCAATAATGCTGGTATTCGTGTGAATGGCCTGCTTCTTACCACAGAAACAAAAACAATACAACATGTGTTTGATGTGAACACTTTTGCGCCTGTCTCGATCTTGAAACACGTGGTTTCAAATCACATAAAAAAGCACGTGAATCGACGGTTATCCATTCTTACAATCTCCTCTGTTTTGGGGGCTTTTGGTCCAAGAAACCTCCTGACGTATTCGGCGTCCAAAGCAGCATCCACACAATTCCATGAGGTTCTTTCTCGTGAATTGGCTGAATATCCCGCTATCCGCATGCTTCTCGTCACGCCAGGCCAAATGAATACGGAAATGTTCCAGGATGTTGAAGAAACACGGGCTTTTATAGCACCTATTGTTGATCACGTGGCCTTGGCAAGCCTGGTTCTTGAAAAAGTCAGTATTGGCGAAGAAGGTATAGTTTGTGAGCCGTTTTATGCCAATTTTGGGCTTATGTTGAAGTCGCTTCCTTGGAAACTCCAGCTTTGGGCAAGGGAGTTTTCGCAAATGGACAAGAAGATACAGCCTTGATTGATAATAGAAAAAAGGACTGGTATTCTTTCTTATATTTTCTTCTATTGTCTTCTTCAATTGGTGCTTATCACAATAATCTACTGTTTTACGGATCTTTTCACCCCCAATTTTACGTTTTCTCTTTTTAATACACACTTGCTTGGTGGACCACCGTGCATATTTACTGACCCTTTTTCTCCAAAAGCTTCTCAAAAATCAGTTTGCTCTCTGCAAGATCCAAAAACCCGAACGTGTTAAACATCTTGGTGAACGGCACGGCCTTGGTGATAGGGGCAGAAAAGTTATCGTTAATCACCACCTTGACATTGTAGGTAGGATCAAATTGTTTCGCCAGCGTGTACACCGATACCTTCTGCTTTTTATCGTTGTATCCAACGTACTTATTATCCTTATACTGCTTTCCATTAGAAAAATAGTACATCACCAGCGATATCACGGCATAAACTGCAATAAGCGCCACAATCATATAGTAAGTTTCCTTAAACAGAAACTTTTTCTCCAAATAGTAAAGTCCTCCTGCGATTGCCACCGTTGCAAGCCCAAGACCAAGCCTAAGATCAGTAAGGAAAAAAGACTGTTCGTAGCCTAATTGCTGGAAAAGCTCAGGAAGAGCATCATCTGCAGCAGTACGTAATTCCACCACGGAGCTGGTATAAAGTTAGTATTACCGATATCGTTATAGAGACTGAATGATAAATTATATCTTTACAAAAAACAAAGAAAGGAAAAAAGAAAAAAAATAGGACAAAAAGGGCCACAATTCACACATACTTCAAGTTCACTTTCTTAGCCATAGTTGTGCGTTGGCTCTTTCATTCTGGACCCGTTCGCACTTGGAGATTATATGCGACGTGTTTCACCAAGAAGGCCCTGAGAACACGAATTCTTCTAGCCAAGTAAACAATGGTTTGGAGATGGAAAAAAAAAAAAAAAAAAAGAGAAAATCAAGGCATTTATTCGAGTTTGGAAAGAGTAGAAAATTTGCGAGATTCCTTATCTTTCTTTCCTTCTGACTAGTGATGAAAGTTACAACCCCGTTATTAAAATAATGGGCCTATTAGCTAGTTATATCAAGGTCCATTTATCATAACGCATATATATAATAGTTGTAGATCACGAGGAGAGTAAAATAAACTTTTTCTTTTTCTTTTTTTTCCCGTTGGGATTTTCCGCCTCGTGTCGAGCAATCTCCTCCCGTGCTTTCCGTATCATTTCCTCTGCTTCCCACTTATCTGCCTCTTCCTGTTCATGCTGCAGCTCGGATTTTGGGATCTGTAATCCCCACACCGATTTCTGGAGCTTTTGTCGGTTTTCAAGTTCAGATGCATCCACGTTATCGTCGCTGTTCGAAGCCCCATTCACATCCCCGGATAAAGCTGGGAGGTCACGGTGGTCCGAAATAGTTAAGCTTCCAAACAGCGCCAGGCGCATCCACGCTTCCGGATCATAGTGATGGTCACTATTGCGAGTATCGCCGTTATTTTCTCGCTCGATATATTCTCTGGCTCTTCTTTCCTCCTCGTTTATTGCACGCCGTCTATCCAGTTCCTCCTTCTTAAGCTTTTTCGAAGATGTCTTGGTCCGTTTCTGAAGCGTTAATTTGAATGTTTCCCACAGCTCGTTCGACACAAACTCGTTGTTTTGCCAATTGCACTCCAAAAATCCAATTGAGGTGCCCAGAGGCAAGTGCAGGAGATATTTGTATTTGGAAGCAGCAGATTCCGTGTCCAATTCTTCAAACTTGATATTTTCCACTTTCGCAATCACAGAAAATGGAAGCTGTGTATAATCCTGGTTAAAGCTCGTTTTCAACACTTTCATGTCGAGCGGTGAAAGCACATAAGTCGACGAGGATTTAAACCCCGTTTGGAAATAGTAGAATGTGGGCTGGTATGACTCTGGAGAAACTTCTCTTGAAGGTTCAACCGAGCTCGTATTCTCAAAATCCGATGAAAACTTCGCAGCCCATTCCAGCAAATCGCTTTCGATCGATTTGAGCGCTAGTTTATAAAACCTGCCGTCGTCTTGATATGTCTCTTGATCATGTTGAAGCGCTTTGAGCAAATCTTGTTTTTCTTGCTCGTACATGTGGGATAAGTAGCTGAAGTCACCTTTGAAAAACCTCAGGAACTGGCTCAAATCCGGCTCAGATTGATTTGCCCAAGGGAAAGTGTCTCGAGGAACATCTTCGCCTGCCCACCGTGGTATTGGCACAACGCTATCTGCAGTTCTTGTCATAAGAGTCAAAACCACTTCATCTCCGATTTTCGGAACTTCAAACCGTTCATCCACATTATCTATTTGCACGGGCTTGACATCGCGCTTGCGTATAATCGATCCGCAAAGCGGGCAGTCGTTATATTTCTCAACAATGACCTTACTCTCCTTCTTCATATTCGTTGGAACTTCACTCTCAAGCAACGAAAGAAGGCACGTCAAACACAAAATATGGCCACAAGAAGTGACCATTCTTGGCGCCACTAATTCCTCCGAGAGACATATGGGGCAGGCATTCCCCTTCGGCACAATAATTCTAAGAATATCCAGTGTCTCAACAGGAATATTTGGGTCGATCTGTTGTGGTTTATAAGACTTGCGGTGATCAACAACAAATTTATAGTTCACATTGATAAACCGCATTCCATGCAAATACAACTTTTTCTTTGAGTTGCGTGGCTTATTTGAGGATAACCGGCGTGGCCTATGGTGATTCTGGTGATATTCGGGCAGGTCTCTATACAGCAGAAAATCCAAAAGATGGTTGATGGAAATCTGGTTTTTGCGGGAACTGCCGGAACTGTATTTTTTGTTTGCTTTCACTTGCCTCTCTAAGTGCTCAGAGAAATCGTCATTGCGATTGATTTTGGGAAGGTTTTTCTTTGTTTTGGGTTTGGCATTTTCTCTGCCCTCAAGATTATTGTTGCTCATGGTTGGGAGAAAACCAAGAGCATATTGTGGAGGCGTCTCCGGTCAATGCTTTTTTTTAAAAAAAATATCAGGCTGTCTAAAAGTCAGCAAAAGAAGCTATTGGCAAATTTATAAAGACAAGAGAAAACAAAAAAAAATGGCAATCTTATATATATATATATATATATATTGGTCCAAGGTCGTTTTCCTTTTGGTCCACCGGACTTAAGAGTTCGGACTTTGAGGTATTGCTTAGAAGCATGGCCTGACGAGGATCCGGCACGTTTTCATGTCTTCTTGGGGGTGTATGCAGGTATATGTGAAAAGTGGCGCATTCTGTTCCGATTTGTGCATCTACACTAGGCAAGACGGCTGTTTTTTTAAGGTAAACGTTAACTTGGAAGAAAACCGACTCTTCTAAGAATATATTTATTTAAAATCTTTTGATTTAACTTTATTTTGATAAAGCTGAACGATATTTGAGTTCTATAAAACCCGTACACCAGATCTGAACTTGTTGCCAACAAGCTCGAAATTATTTAGAACACCTATTAATTAAGGATTAAAGGATACGGGATTTCTGTACTATTATCTGTTACAAAAATTTCATGTTTTTCAAGAGATTCTTTGTTTTCTTGACCCATTATAAATAAGTTTAAATACGCCCATACTACGTTAATTCAACTTTGCTTTTTAAAGCTCTATTTCGCAACAATTTATGAAGTTGTGTGTCACTTGCCAAAAATTACATTTATTTGTAAATAAGAATACTTCCAGAGAAGTTAAGGAATAAGTACGTCAAGCAGATACTAAAAAAACGATTTTCTTTTCTCAGGATTTACCGTTCTTTCATGTGAATATAAGCTCTAATATAAACCCTAATACAAATGTAAAACTCTATAAGATTACATTAGCTCGCCACAACTAATCAAGTGAGCCTGTTTTGCCAGTTGGTAGGTGAGCCAGTTAGAGATTTACTGTAAAGTCTTTAGTTAACTGTAAACGATAAGTTTGCATTTTCACCCTTGCTCTTTATTCACAAGCCTTGGTCCTAAACAAAGCGTGTTCGTCCAAACCCTGGGTTATTAATTAATTGATAAAAAAAAGTAAAAAAAAAAAAAAATCTTAAAAAAAGCACTTTCTACACACGACCATCCATGTATCTTTCAAAGATCCAAGGTTGGTCGTTTCGGGTTCTTTCTGTTCAGCCTACAGCCATGTGGAAAACGTTGTCACTGCAATTATTAGCTTTACGGAAATACATCCGAAAACGGAAACTCGGTTTGGTCGATTTCTGGACGAAATGAATTGCTTCGCGGAAATAAAAACAAAAAAAAAAAAAGAAAAAAGAGACGCGGTGGGCGGAATCAAAACAGTCAAGTCCGGTTGCACGCTCGTATTTCCGGTGACCGCTCCGGCTTTCTAAACATGAAGACTCGCGAGGTCTTTTTCTTTTTGATTTACGATTAAGTCTGCAGCCTAAGAATTATCCTCTTTCTCAGTAAAGATATAGGGAGAAAAACAAAAAAATAGAAAAGACATCGGATTTTTCGAAGTCATCGCCAAAAGGGCGTGCATGAAAAAAAAAATAAAAAAAAAAAGAAGAAGAAAAAAACAAACAACCATTTTAAGACGGAATGCATGGTGAGCTTTCTCGTTCTTTGCTATATGTGCTACAGCCTCACACACCAGATCCAGCGATTTGTCTCATTATTTTCATTATTCACTTCAAAAGCTTATGAAGTTTTCAATTGTTTTTTAACACATAATTCTACTATTTTCCTTCATGATCGATATCTTCCCCGGAAAAGCATTTATTTTTACTGACATCAACAGAGAGACAACAACCCGTGGCGCGCCCATTCTTAATTAATTTAAGATTAGGCACCTATAAGCGAAAACGGGCAAGCTACGCGTTGTAAGATGTAAAAACTCTACAACGCCGTCCCCTTATTTATCTTTCAGAAAAACATTTCACAATGCTTTTTACTTAGAATCAATGCACTAAAAATGTATGACATATGTGATGGCAGCTGGGCTATTCAAGTCTAATCTCCCTATCACTTGGTGCAAGTGAAATCTATATTTTGACACAGATTGGTTGGCTTTAATCAAAGCTGCATCTACGGCTTCAAGTAAAGGGCGCGAGCCACCCGCGGCTCCATATGGCTCCGCAATGATGGAAAACGTGGGCAGTAGTACCTGCTGCAAATTAGAGTAATATAAGTATGTATCTTGGGCTTCCCTTCCCCAAGCTATACTTTTTCCTTTTCTTTTCCTTTTGAAAAGTCAAAAATATCCACACCGTATCGATGAAACTCTCGTTATTGATTTGCGTGGCCGCGGTACTTGCGGGCTATGCGCCCTATCAAATTGATTGTCCGGGAGGAAGTCTTGTGCGTGAGGCCAACGAGCTTTCAGAGGCCGAACTGAGCTGGATCTCTCAAAGACATCAGGTCACAAACCCTTACCTTGAAACATTCCTTAATGGAGCTAATCTTGAGGGTTTCAATGCAGCAGAGTTTTTGGGCTCCACCACTAACGGTCGGTCTCTTTCCATCGGAGTGGCATTTTCTGGTGGTGGATATAGAGCCATGTTATCTGGAGCTGGGCAATTGTCTGCTCTTGATGAAAGAACTGTCGGCGCTCAAGAACACGGGTTGGGTGGTTTGCTTCAAGCGTCCACATACTTGGTGGGGCTTTCTGGAGGAAATTGGCTTGTCGGAAGCGTGGTGAATAATGATTTCGTCAGTGTCCAGGATATTGTTGATAACAAGATTGATATCTGGGATTTGCATCATTCGATTGTCAATGTGGGCGGGTGGAAAGTCTTTAAGACTTTGAGTTATTATAAGGGCCTTTATCATGATGTGAAAGACAAAAAAGATGCTGGATTTGACATCACCATCACCGATACTTGGGGCCGTGCTTTATCCCACCAATTTTTCCCGCAACTGACCAATTATGGACAAGATATCTTGTGGTCGCAAATTCAAAGCCTTGACCTGTTTACCAACCATCAAATGCCGTTCCCAATCGTGGTTGCCGATGGAAGAACCCCCGGCACACAAGTGCTTAGTGGAAACTCCACAGTTTTCGAGTTTAGCCCGTACGAAATGGGCTCTTGGGACCCTTCTTTATATGCATTTACTCAAACCAAGTATTTGGGTACGAAAGTTGTTGATGGTATTCCAATTAACGGTCAGTGTGTTGGCGGATTTGATAACGCAGGTTATGTCATGGGAACGTCGTCCACCTTATTCAACCAGTTTGTTTTGCAAATCAACACTACCTCCTTATCAAGTACCATCAAAAGTATTGTAACATTTATTTTGCGGGATGTGTCACAGAAGGAAAAAGACATTGCCGAATATAAGCCCAACCCATTCCAAGACTCGAAAGAGGCCAACGTCCGGAGTATTGTGCAAGATGATACCTTATTTTTGGTTGATGGTGGGGAAGATTTGCAAAACATTCCATTTTATCCTTTATTGCAACCAGTAAGAGAAGTGGATGTGGTGTTTGCCTACGATAATTCCGCAGATATACAATCGTGGCCAAACGGAAAATCTATGGTTGCTTCTTATGAAAGACAATTCTTGCCTCAAGGAAACGGTACGATTTTCCCGCATGTGCCTGATCAAAATACGTTCATCAATCTTGGCTTGACAGGAAAACCCACATTTTTTGGATGCAATGCCAAGAACCTCACTTCTTTGCTTCCAGAAGGTGCTGACCAAAGCGACGTTTACAAATCCCCATTGATTATTTACACTGCTAACAGACAATTTTCATACACCTCCAACACTTCCACATTCAAGCTTTCTTATAAGGATAATGAGAAACTCTCAATGATCCGTAATGGATTTGAAGTTGCTTCAAGACTCAACTCTACTTTGGACGTAAATTGGAAAACGTGTGTTTCGTGTGCTATCATTAGACGTGAGCAAGAACGCCAGGGGATCGAGCAGAGTGATCAATGTAAGCAGTGTTTTGCAGAGTATTGTTGGGATGGTTCCATTGATAGTTCGCCGCCTCATCAGAATCCTGCCATATCCAAAAGGGCCAACACAAATCGAGACACTGCGGCGAAAACCAGTGGTGGGTTTTCTCTAGTTAAATCTGTGGGTAAAAATCACAGTATTCTCCACAAGCTTGGCTATGTGTTTCTTTTTATGGTAGTGTTTTCGTACTCTACCTTCTAGTGTGGTATAAGCAAACTATAACTAATAAGCTAATATTTTAGATTAGAACGCTTTTGAGCACTGTAATTCACAAGCTAAATCATCGCCATCTTTGTATGGATTTCTCCAATCATAAGACTCTTTTTTCTTTCAGATAACAATCATCGCGTCACCCTGTGAAGTAGTAAAATAAATACAAATTGGTTTTCGGTGTGCGAAAAGACTAATAGAGGGATTGAATCGAAAATTAACAGCCTGTAATACTGCTCTCTTTCTCTTGTTTGCCAAGATACAGGCCAAGAAATTTTCAGTAAGAAAGTCTGTGAGCTGACGCCAGTGTCGCAGATTTCGGCAAAAAGACGCATGTTATAGTGCCGAAATTGGTGATTTGATCTCTTGGTGTGTTTTATTGCTAGGAGAGCTGGGGGGCTATTATGTACAGCTATATTGTGCACTCAATTTTCATAAATCGCCAATACTTCATTGCATACGTGTAAATACAATTTGAAGGTACTTAATTAAAGATCAGCAAATATCCCACACAAAAGAGCACTGGGGCCAGTGTGTTCTTCTCTTATGGACAATTTCTGCTCTTGCCAGAATATTCACAGCATCCTCTCACCTTCCGCCGTTATAAAGTGTCGTCAGGTAAAACCGAATACTGGAAAGAAGAAGAAAAAAAAAACGAGAGAATCGTTTTTTAAAATCCTCGCTGTTTGGAAGAATTCCAGGATTTCAGTCACTAACTAATTGGTGGTTCTCTGCCTAGTCAGGTCACGTGCGCCTACAGTCGTCGCACCCGCATGGAAGGCGATAGCCGAAATCAGCAGCTGCGCCTTTAGCGCCTCTAGTCTTTTCCTTCCCAAGCTGCCCCTTTTCACTCGATTAATATCTATCATTTTTTTTTTCTTTCTTCGCAGAAATATCCTTTAAAAACGTGAAATAGTTTGTCGTGGCCTTGCTAAATATATTTTTGTCCCTTTTGCTAATAACGAAGGAAAAAGAATTCTATATATATATATATATATATTTACATATCAGCCATGAACTACTCGCGGCTAGCAACAGACAATAATCTACCTTCGTTCCCGCCAGCGTATGAAGCTGGCGAATCGTTCCCCGCCTTGGAGCAGTTTGAGATCGACGAGGATGAAGTATACGAGCCGGCGAAAAGGGGCACTTTCATGCAGCGGCTAGCGTTCACGTCGAAACACGTCGTTTATTCGTTTAAAGATAAGGTGGTGGCGCCACTCACACACCTTGCCACGCCGCTACGTGAAGCGTACGGTTTTGCCAGCTCGCGATACGAACAAGGCATTTTGAAGCTAGGAAATCCGTTGGTGGTGAAACGACTTCTCTATGTTATGGCGGTTGTTGTGGTGATGTACGCCGTTCCTTTGGGCGGCAGTTCCGAGGGCGTTAACGGTGCCAGCGGCGGCGCGTTTTCCAACGGTAAATTTTATGATATTGCTAAACTCGGTGATACTTTGAAGCTGTTTATTGATGCGAAAACGTTGAAAGAAAACACCGAGTACTTATCTTCCATGCCACATTTCGCTGGTTCGACTGGTGATCTAGCGTTGGCAAAATACGTTCAGAGCTATTTCTCGTATAATGGCTTGGACAATATAGATTTCCACGAGTTGGAGAGCTTTCTTAACTACCCGAAAAGAGACGGGACTTACTTAAAACTAGCAGATGAATCCTTCGAAGCCACGCTATACGAAGGCGCAGGCGATCAAATGCAGCAGTGGGCTTTCAATCCAAACTCCCCGCATTCTGAAGGTGAAATCCATGCTCCTTATGTATATGTGGGGCAAGGAAGTGTGTCTGAATTCGATAAGCTTACTCATGGAGGTATAGATCTTAAAGATACCGTGCTTCTAATCAAGTATGGCGGTAGTATACCCGAGGCCAATAAAGTTGCCTATGCAGAAAAGCTTGGCGCTAAGGCTATAGTATTCATCACCCCTGCTATCCATTGGGCGGGCGAAGATCATGAAGACGTGATTCAAAAAATTAATGTTGGCCTCACAAGATATTCCCCGGGCGATGTTCTCACGCCAGGCTGGTCCTCTCATGAGACCCGTGCAGCCAGGCTATCATGGCAAAACTCTGTTGTAACCGCAAAAATCCCCTGTATTCCAGTCTCATACAAGGATGGAAAACTTCTTGTTGAAAAGCTTGGGAATTCTGGTGTGCAATTATCCGATAATTTGTGGTCGGGAGCAAAATCCGCAGGTGATATGCTCAAGCTTAACATCAACCATGAGGTGAGGTCAACACATCTGATATGGAATGTTTTCGGCTCTATTGTTGGAAGAGAACAGAAGGACCGCGGAATCATATTTGGTGCATCCAGAGACTCTGTCGGGTACGGGGCGTTTACTTCTGCTAGCTCTACTGCCGTATTGCTTGAGCTCGTTAAGGTCTTCACGTCACTCCAACGGAGATTCAATTGGCAACCGGCAAGATCCATCTATTTCGCTTCTTTTGATGCGGGCGAGTATAATTTAGCTGGCTCGACAGAATGGGTGGAAAGCAGAAAAAAACAGCTTCACGAAGAAGGCTACACTTATATCGATGTGAGTGATATTCAAGTAGGTGATGTCTTGCATGTTACGGCCAATCCCTTGTTGCACGACCTCATAAAAGATGAATTGAGAAAAGTTCAAATCCTGAGAGGCGGTGATCAAAAGGACTCAAATATCACCCTTTATGACCTCTTCAAAGAACAACATGGAGGCAATGACAAGATTTCAAATAATCTCTTGGAATCGAAAGACTACATCTCATTCATCAATCTTTTGAACATTCCCTCTATGGATATCGGTTTTCGGTCTGACAAGCTGGCCACCCCTATCCACTCTTTGTTGGACTCGTTCTCCAATTTTGAGCGGGAAGGAGATTCGCTGATGCTGCATCACGTGGCTATTCTGGAATTACTTGCTAGAATTGGCTTACGTTTAGTAGAGGAACCAATGATTCCTTTCAACTTTAATTCTTTGACAAATGCATTGAGAGACTACAAGCAAGACTTGGAAACCTTTACTAGCGACATAATTACAAACATGCATTCGGACGTGGTTCCTCAAATGCATTATGATTCATTGCGTCGCGCTCTTGATCGGCTTTCTGAGGGTGCTCAAGCTATTGAGGATTTCCGGAAAGATTGGACGGCATTTATCCATAGCTCATCATCTATCGAACCTGTGATGTTAGCAGCAACCAGAAGGTTGGTCAATGACAATATGCTCAGGTTCAATTGGCAATTCTTATTCCAGGGCAGTAACCCAGACCGTGCTGGATATTATAACTTTCTCTTTGGCTCACCCTACGATGCACCAGATCATCCCGGTGACACCTATGAATGGTCCTCTTATCCAATGATCCGTGATTTCGTTATGAAGGGAGAGTTTGGAAAGGCTCAATTTGAAATCACGCGTATTTCGGAGTTATTGGACTCTGCAGCCAATGTTATTTTAAGTTTAGGATGAGCTTGTCGTCTTTGAATGCGAGAAACTATTTAGGAGATAATTTGACTGATGAAGGTAACCTGGTAGTAGAAAATGTGTATTATACATGCGAGTCACTCTGTGAATGAAATCAAGATCTTGAGGAATTATGTTTCATGATTGTGAGTAAAACCCTACTTCACGCTTCTTCGATACATAATATACAAATAGTCCAGAAATTTCGGGGATTATTCACGCCATGAAAACGAGAAAAATGAAGTCAGAAAAAAACAGTACATGGGAAACCGCTCGCATACAAACTTTCATGCTTACGATAAAGATCTTTCGAAATATCAAGCTTTCATATACCGGGAATAACTGCAAATCAAGCAATGATTCAAGTGGAAAAATTTAAGATATCGTCTAGACAAATCGAAATTGGTCAATATAATCACCCTACACCAAGATGGTTTTCCAGTTCACGGAGTTATGAAATGCCATGATATCATCTTTTCCAATCTTATTAGTAAGAAAAACACGCCATGTAACAGCCTCTGCGATTGATGTGTTGAATTTTCTGGAAAATGAAAATGAAAGCATGATATTTTTCTGTCAAACTTAAGTTTAGAAAAAGTTTCCCACTGATTTGACTGAAACAGTATGTCAATTTTTCAGGGCCCAGCAGACCAGAAAAGCGAAAATAAACCCTTGTGGTCCCCACGATTTATTGTTTCTCATGCATACTCGACAATTTCGCGGTTGGATTCATGCCGAAATTATGTTGAAAAGTATAAGTATAGCTTGCACGTCTTCTTTCTTGCTTTTCTCTTTATAATCGTATATTACCTAGATTAAGCTTAAATTTGCTTAAAAAAAATATAAAGAAAAACAAAAAGAGAAAAACACTCAGCAGCCATGTCGGTTGGTTCCCTTAACGAGCGGTACTTCGACCCTTCTAATTTGCACCCAATTAATACCTATGAACCTGCTAGAAAATGGTTACTAGTCATGCAAGAAGATATCCAAAAGTTCTTGGACGGGGAGGATAGCCCGGTGGACGACGGAAGTGAAAATGGAACAGACTATCAAAATAACTCTGAGGATGTCGGTCTGGAAAGAGACGAGCAATTGATGGTCCGCCATTGTATTAAACATTTAAGAGGCGAAGCATATGAGGAAGCCATGAATGCCCATACCGACGGCACCATTCACCACTATAAAGACTTTGTGAAATGGTTTAAGGAGCAGTATGTCACAGATAAAGCAGTGCTCTTATTCAGAGAGGCCCAGGGCACGTATCAGACGCTGCTGCTTGAAGAATATAACCTGAAGTTCAAGCATTTGAGAGTCAAAAACATGTTTTTCCAGAATGTTCTCCCAGATACGGTGCTCTACGAGATTTATCTCTCGCATTTGCAAAACCCACGTCTTGCAGAGGCTATCCGTGAACGGGAATTGGAAACCGGCTGCGAGCTTAGAAAGACGTTCCCGTTGTCTTTGAAGATTGTGGCTGAATGGTCGAGGGAGGTGGGTGTCCCTTCCAAATAAGACTGCTTTTCTAAAACTTTCCTACTCTTGAGATTAGTGAGAAAATGTGACTTTTCATCAGTATAGTTTGTAGCTTAAACATTTAGCCAATTTTCCAAGACTAAGCATGTATGTGCAAGTATTTATAATGAAATTACTCTTTATTTCAAGTATTGGTATTTCAGGTGGATTCTTTTACAAATATAGCCACCTAGTCTGGAGGTCAGGTTAACATGTTTAAGTGATTGTAAAGACATTTTCGTGGATATAATTGATTAACAGGGTGAACCCATGCTGGTTATTTTTTTTTTCTTAAGACTCCTGCTGTTTTTTTAACCCTTTTCTTAAGAACATATACTTTCCCAAGCGTTCTTCTTTGTTCTTTTTACTGTAAAAATCATGTTAATTTCAATTATGTCAACAAACATTGACTTTCGAGAATTCAAAGTATTCAGGCAATATTTCATTCTAGTTTGGCATCTACTTATTTATGGATTAAGTATTCTTTAACTAAACTAAAAATGGCACTGAACCAGATGCGCAATGATGAGACAGCTACTATAATATAATACCCGGTTTCTGTTGGCCTTATTAACACATAGACAATCCACAGGATAAATCTTTCATATTCCTGCGAAAAACTTGGCCCCAATTTCGTCCTGTGAAAAGACGAGATTTTCGGTTTTCAAAATTCAATCAAAATACAAGCGATTTCAGAGAATATGGTGCGAGAAACGGCCGTCTTAATTGAAAGTAAGTGCACATGTAGAAAGTTTTAGGTGTGTTTTTTTAAGAAACTTTCAGAAATCCTCTCGGTGGCCAAGCTGGCTAAGGCGCGAGACTGTAATTGTTCATTGTAATCTTGAGATCGGGTGTTCGACTCACCCCCGGGAGATTTCTTTTTGCTTTCGTTTTTTTACTTAAGTATATTTTTACTTTGAATGGGAGAAAGATATTTCTAAAAGTTAAAACATTTTTTTGTTTTCTTTTTGTTAGAGTTCGTAAATAAAAGAAGCCTTTTTGTGTTTATGACAAAAAAACTGATGATGATAAAAACTGTGGCTTTTCTCGAATTGAAATGCGCATTTGCAAAATACATGTGTAATCCGGAACAGTTGTATATCGCTGTGGAAGAATTAATAATCAATTTTCAAACTTTCCAGAGTAAGATTATTATAAGATGATTACGTTACTAATTGAATCTCTAAAACCCCTTAAATTGTACAGAGCCAAATGCACAAATGATGAAATCACCTTTGATTTTTCAACGAATTATTGCTGGCGGCCCCAGGGTGCGAGTTGGCATAGAACATAAAAACTGGGTGCAATTCTGAATGGAATATGTGTTCCGGCAGAGAACTAAATTGATAAAATTTAGTCGGCTTCTTTTTTTTGTTTTTCGAGCTTGATGATTGGAGTTCAAAGTCCTTCAAAATAATTACAATAACAATGATACTTCTATGACTGTAACTTGTTATTATCTTCTAGAGAAACTTACCGTGAAAGCTTGGAAGTAAAAACGATACGACTCGTTGTATAGATCTTATTTTATAAACGTTGATGCTATCAACAAATTCAAAATTGCACGTACAATTGTTGAAATGAGATAAAATTACAATTAATAGTCTGCTTAAATGAGGGTGGCCCCACGTAAAAATCCAGTACGTCAACTATTACCAAATGCTTTTAATAAACACCGGACCACAAACTTTTTTGGTTGTCCATACATTTATGACCGGCCACAATTCATATATTTAGGGGTAATAAAAATTCATTAATATTTAAGACCACGAAAATCCTCAATTTGCCCTCCAACTCCAACCTTTTTTTGAAGTAAAACCGTTGAAAACAGTCTTGAATAAAGTGCTTATCTGCGATCTGCTAACTTCACAAAAAAACAAAAAAGAAAAAGAAAATGAGCATTGCCCCCGCCCTTAATTCTGGGGAGCCTTGTCCAGAAATTCCCTCGGCAAACTTTAGTGCAAGCTCATTTGTCTCCAAACCAGTTGGTTCAGCCTTCCTGTTTGCAGGTGAAGAAACGAAAGACTCACCTTTGCAGTGCACTCAAAATATCAGACATGGACGCTCTAGAAAACGTAAGAAGAGGAAACTTGGAAAGAAATTCAAGTCACTAAAGAGGCAAATATCTAGCACGTTCAGGTTTGAAGACAGCTACTCGGCAGCTTATCTGACCCGGTTCAAATTCGAAAATACTTATGATTGGAGCAGCCCTAACTTGGATGCACTCAGCGAAATTTTAAGAAACTACGATGTGCCTGAATCTCCTGTGCTGTCGGTTTTGCCGCCTTTAGAGACTGAAGTTCTGCCACCCGCAGAACCTGCTTCGGGCTTACCTCCACTGCTTTGGAGTGTTTTACAGACACCTTCTTTGCGCAACTACCTTTTGGAGAAATTGATAAGCAAGGATCTGAGCGACTATTCGTCTTCCGATAGTTCTTCCTATTCAGAACATTCTCCCAAACCGAAAGCTATTTCCACTTTTTTGAGGGCTCGAAAAGCTGCGTTAGACAAGTTGGCAGCCAAGCATGCGGATATTAGCACTAAGGCGATTGGGAAAGCTCGCGAGATTTCAAAAGAAACCAGAGGAAAGTTGAAAACATTGGCCAAATCAAGCCTCCATCGGCCAAATAGCCTCACCAGAATTCGAAAACTCAGCCTCGAGAAAGCTAATAAAGAATCCGAGAACCAACAGTCAGCACCCAAAAAGACTCGATTCTGGACACATGGTGTGTTTGGTACCAAAAAGAACGATATTAATCAGAAAGAGGTGCTTCCTGTTTCATCTTCGGAAAATCTTAGTGATTCTACCTGTGTGCAAAAGCCTCCAGGGGAAGAAGATACGTTTTATTCTGGTGGGAACTTACAATATGGCTCGGTCGAGTTTCCATCAACGGATTTCGCACCCATGACTTTCGCAGCCGTGGTGTTTGGCGACACGGAGTTTGAGGCTCCTCGGCCGGCAACCCAAAATGTCGCCGCACCGGGCTCTGCCTCTCCCAGCAAACCCCGCGAACCGGAACCGCTCAAACATGAGATAACGACGGGCTTCAATTTCTCGGGATATCCTATTGCATCAATTGAATCACCAGTTTTACCTCTCTTCAAACAAAAGATTTCGTTGCCGGTACATCTTGAAAGAAAATATACACTGACACGCAATTGCGCCTCGGCGCCGGCAACTGAAACTTTGCCCCGCGATCATCAGCATATGCCGGAGACCGAGCAGTCGGGCTTTGAAATTCTTTTGCAGCCACATGCAACCCCCGAGAGTTCGCCGAAAAACACCGATCTTGGAGGCCTTATTGGTGAGATTGATAAGCTTATTGATGATGCCGAGTCACCCAAAAGACGTATTTTTATCATCCCAAGTAATGCCTTGGATTGTTCTTCTTTGGGAGGTGACAGCCCCACGCACAAAAATACGTCTTCTAGTGCAGATGACGATCTTGAGGACGAAAATCTTGCGGATGTGATGTTTGATTATCTTGACGATACCGAGGATGTTGTTGAAGAATGCCGTGCCGAGCTTTTCAAAAACTTTCTGTGGAAGATCACCGAGTTGTTGCTTCTGCGTATTGAAGAAGATACAGAGGTTTCCACTTTGGCACTGCCGTTGACCCCCGGGTTTGTTGGTGAAATCGACTTTTACAATTTCGAGAGGAAATCAGCAAAGCATTCGAGTGCAGAAAGCCACGTGGAGCTTTTTGGGAAGGTCATTCCCCGGCTTGCGGCGTTTGATGATCTAGAGAAACAGTTGAACCAGGTGGGCGATGAAAGCGAAACTAAATTCGATGTTACTCAGGAAGCACATCTCTTGGTGCTGGTGGTGGATAGCTACCGCCAGATATTCTCTCATTTGATCCGCAACGTGGTTTTGCCCTGCGGCGATAGAATCCGCAAGTTGGTTCGGGAAATCTTGCTTGTACGAACCCTTGAAGGGGAGTTGGTACTAGACATTTCCAAAGTCAGCAGGGAAATCTCGACGATCCGCAGCACGTTGGAAAGTGGCGATCAAGTCTACCGGTCTTATCTATTGAGCCGGATCAAACGGTGTGTATATTTGCTTGGCTTAGCAGAAATCAAGTTCAAGAAAGTGCTGGGTGCCATGTCTCTGCTTGAAAACGGATTCAAATTCCAAGTCACGGGTCTTGTGGAAACCATCACCAGAATCAGTATCATGCGTGATAGAGTATTGGAGAAATATGATCTCTTTTACATGCTCAATCATAATCACGAAAGTTTTGGATCCCAAGATGTACATCAGTGGACTCACATGAGTGAATATAAGAGATTGACTGCATGGCACTATGCACTTGACATTTCTGAATTCCAGACTCTTTTGGCCGATAACCTCAAAATCTTGGCTGATTGCAAAAATACCACTGGTTTAATGATTCGCCTGGTGCATGAAAATATTGCGGCGGTAGAGAGAGCATTGGATTTGCGTGAACAATTTCAGCTATGCGAGGTGGTTTAAGTAGTCGGTCATTTTGGACGGATGTGCAAATGTAAACGGGGAATTCCGGAACCAAATTTTTGTATATGTATTTTAATTCATTAAATGGAAAAATAAAAAAGAAAAGAATCTTATCCAATGAAAGTATTGAGACCTTTCTATTTAATTGACATTCCCATTTTCTACTTTGGCACAGATAAAAACGTGAGGGTCTCTAAGTACCAGTCTGTTGAGGACAGATCTGGATGCAAATCTCTCAATGCAGCAGTGAGTTCTCGCAAATACAGAAAGTTGTCACCACTGGGCCCACAGCTTTTTTTGATGATTTCTGCAGTGGCCTCGATACTTTCAGGTCCCACAAATGACGGGTTATCAATGGCCCCTATATACACATTTGATTGGATGTACACTTTGTCATCCTCATCTTTAGGCAAATCAGCAAGCAATTCCTGGACTTTCCCGTTACCTTCCACGCCAGATTCAACACAGAATTTGATTGTATGGAGCGTGTATCCGTCCTGCTCTCTGATATCCAAATATTGCTTAACTTCATCGACATTTTCCGGGTTTATATAATAGGCAACGCCCCACACTTTCAAGTCTTCGCTGGCCAAGTCAGCCACGTTTTCCACAGACTCTTTAAGGCGTAATTTGGATCCAGCAATATCCTCAATATCGTATGTTTGAATGCTGCCTCCAAATGGCGTATGCAGTTTAAGGTCTTCAAGCGAGACTAATGTAGCCACACGGCCCGGCAGTTCAGGAGTACCTCTGTGATCTGAAGAAGACTGCCAAAACCTTCTCGCGTATCCTTCAATAGTGCCCGAAACCTTATGTGCCACAAATGGCGGTGGTTTAAAAATAAGAGAGCCGTAGCCAATTACCCACATACCTTCTTTAGTCATATTCTGTACTGATATAATGAGAGTATGGGTGTGCACGAGTTTTATCCTTCTTTTCTTTTCTTTTCTTTTTGTTTTTTCCTTTTTCTTTATTGCTTTTTGCAAGGACAAAGACGAGAGATTTTTGTGTTCTTTTTCCTAAAAAATAAAGAAGATGATGGAATATCGTAAATGGCCTTTTGACGCAGGCTTCTGGAGAATCCGCCGGTCGCGCTCCGGTAGTTACATTTGCGAGATGACTATGGCTGTTGCCAATTACGTCAGTTAGAGTTTTGGCTTTCGCGCAGCTTGCTTGTAGGCATTTTTTTATTGTTACCACAATATTGTTAGTCTAACGATTATAAGACGCAAATCTGTTGGGATAATTGAAAAAAGATCTATTTTTGATTTCTTACACTATTTTTTCTTTTGACTTGCAGTGAAAAAAAAAAATAGAAATGCACCGGGTGATTGCCACATTTTACGAAGACTGAAACAGTGATCGAAGGTGAGTACGCGTCACACTGTTGAGTTGTCAGGTTCGAGTGGGCATCGTTACCCGCTAATGCATGATTGTTATATGTATTTTAAGCTAGCCCTTTTCCTACTTATTAAAGCAGAAGGGAAAGGGCTTTATATAGTGTTTTCATAGCAATAACTCCGAGAGACGAGTTGGCAAACCTTGGCCGAGAGGTACTAATCCAAGACAATAGATTGCAGCATACTAAGCCGATGACAATGGCTAGTGGCTATACTATTCCGGTAACCATGATTAGTAGTGCGTCCACTTGGGTTTAGCCAAGAAGGAGAGCCCTTTGTCGATCACAGAGAGATATGGGGACCCTAACATGAGTTAAGGTTTTGCCACTATGAACATCATAAATCTTCTTTTAACCTTTTCTTATTTTTTGACTTATTACATGATTTTTTTGATTACTGACCTTTTTTCTGACTCAGACCAATTGCAGCCACTTTTGTTGTATCTATTCAAAATATTAAATTATGTAAACAATTTTCGAAAACAAGAAATTGAAATTAGAAATGTGCACTCAAGAACTTTCCCTGGGCAAGCATATTTACTTATCCACAAAGTGCTCAAAACAGGTATACTTTGGAGTGTTCTAATCCAGGAACACCACATATAAGGCATGTATCGTGGCTATGGGGTGGAACAAAAGAAGCAAGAGTAAATTGATAAGGAGATCTTTGTTGCCTCCTCTTTTCAAAGCAACGGCCAACGGAGGAATCAAAATAGCTGAAGGAAAGTTAGTATATGTGATTTCTTCGAAAATGTGCTAAATTTCAATTTACGCAATTTAACATACCACAGATAACACCGATGACTTTGTCTCTCGTGGTGTATGGTCTCTTATAAGTTTTTTCATCAACTGGGTGAAAGTTTTGATTTGGATAGTTCTGATTTGGATAGTTCTGACTTGGATAGTTCTGGGTACTGTCGTAGTTAGGAGGGTTATCATGATTTGATGCAACAACGTTCGTTTCATGATTTACATCATCAATTTTAGAATCTTTTGGTTCAGAACTTATCTTTTCGGGGACCGGGGTTTCCTGAACTTCGGCTTTTGGTGCCTTCTTTGCAACCTCCTTTGGCGTTTCAGTCTCGGCCTTTGATACGTCTACTTTCGGAATTTCGGTTTTTGGAACATCAGCACTGGGAGCTGCCACTTTTTGTTCGGTCATTTTTCTGACTGAGTAGTTGTGGAATGGGAAAGAAAAAGAGAAAAAAAAATACTGAAGAGTGAAAAAAATGGGGAATTCTTCATTAAGTAGCCGCACGCGTACGGCCTGAGTCATGAGCCCACAATCTCCAACTAAATCTCGACTTCAAGCGTGATACACATTTCTTACTTTTTCATCCAATTTTTGGGGGATCATACAAGGTGATTTATGTAAAAGAGTTACAGGTTAATTTTTTAAAAATCTTTATGATTATTGTCTGTTTTTATGGGTGAAAAAAAAAAATAAAAGATTAAAATAGAAAGGGTTCATACGCCCTCGCGTATTTTTGCAATGTTTGTCTGCAGACCAATCGCGACCAGGCTCAGCCCCGCACGGCGTTTCAAATACGACGAAACTCTGGGCATGGGATGTTTATTTTAGGCCACACACTGTTTTCTCTGAATCTTATAATTGTGCATGAAACTCTTCTTCTTTTTTAATATAGTAATATTCTAGTAATCTAATTTGTTTTAGTGAAGATTTGAAAGATCTTGAATTCAATACTGCTGCTTATCACGTCGAAGTAAGCTTCCGCATTTTCCTTCTCTTGTCTATGCATTCAATGGTCAAAATTTAACTTTTTCAGATAATAAAGGCATCTTTATTTCTAATCTATCTTTCTCGGCTGAGTATATTAATATCCTTTGAAAGGGGCGATGAAACTCGTGAATTACGCTTTGAGCCCAGCGACTTCGGTTCACGCGCTAATGATTGCCTGAGATTCCACTTAGTTATCTCCGGGTTTTGATCAACAACTTTCGACTTTCGATTGATTGTCTTTTTTTCAATTAGTAAACTATTTTTCACTCTGGAAATCCACAAAGCTATAAGCAAATATTTTTAGCAAACCATATGGAAATTCTGTGTCTTGGAGGTTTGTTTAAGCTTGCCTAAAGTAGAAGTCTAATAAACTACGAGCAGATCGGTTTTCTAGTAAATCGCGTTTTTGTAGCAGTGAAGACTCTTATTAAAAACAAAAACAGTCATTTAAGAGATTTCCTAAAAAAGTATAGTTGCAGAATTAGAAGAAATTTGAACCTTCGACAAGAATGTTACTACGGGAATTGAACGCAACGGGCCTCATCCAAAAGCCGCGGTCCAAACCCCAGAACACTTAAGCGATCTATGTAATTTTCACACATTTTTTTGAGATCAATCTCTTCCCCGGTTTCCCTAAACTCTCTTCTTTTTCTTTTTCACTTAACTTCTAGAGCTGAGACGAAACTTTATCGTCGTCAACTTTCAAGAACCAGGATGAAGGTGCCCTATTCTTCAGGCAAAACTCGGGATTCCACTCATAACCCCACATCCTGCATAAACCAACGGAAAAACTTCCGGCATCTGCAATCTCGAAATTTTCTCCCGTTTCTGGGTCCCGTTACTGGTTGCTTAATTTCGACCTCCAGCATTATCGCACGATCGCGAAGGCCATCCTAGGTCATCAAAAATCTTGGCACACCTCGTACTTTTCTTTGTTTTCTTCTTCTTTTCTTTTCCTTATCTTTTCCAAAGCTTCATAAATGCCCCCGAGATAATGTGGGCCCAGTTGGAGGTATGTTCTAATTTTTCTTCTATGATGCTTTTGTGAATGTTAAAACACCTGGTTTTTCTGATTGCTTCCTCGACCCAAAGTCTGGCCTTATTCTTTATGCAATCAATTATCATGAGAGGAGCAAAGCAAAATAAAAAAAATAAAAACGCCCTCCCCAGGTCAACTTTCTTCCCAAACAATGGCTTAAAAACAATAAGCATGTGTTCCTATTGTTAATTCCTGGAAAAGGTATAAGAAATAACTATAATAATGAAAAATAAAAAGAATGAAAACAAACAATGGCTCATCAGAACTGTTTGCGCATCTGCCCATAATTTTGTGACTAGAGTTTGGTTTCACCACTATCATATATTCAGAAACTACAAACGATGTTAAAGTTTAAATGCTCATTTATGTGAAAAAAAAAAAAAATCAACATATAAACTTCTTTTTTTTTCTTTTTTCAAGTCCTCATGAAACTAACATTGCTCAGGTAGAAAAGGCACATATTGCCTATGCATGCATTGGAATATTCAGCACTCTTTTTTCGCTCTTTTCGCTTCTTGTTAAAGAACGATTGTATATCGGCGAGGCCACGGTGGCCACTATTGCCGGTCTCATTCTTGGACCGCACTGTCTTGATTGGTTCAACCCGTTATCGTGGGGAAATAGCGACCACTTAACGTTGGAAATCTGCCGTATTGTGTTGTGTATTCAAATCGTGGCGGTGGCCGTGGAATTGCCCCGTAAATACATGAAGAAGCATTGGCTCTCGGTATTCTTGCTCTTGTTGCCCGTGATGACTTTTGGCTGGTTGATTGTCGGTTTATTTATCTGGGTGTTGATCCCACATTTCAATTTTCCCTCGGCCCTTTTGGTTTCTGCTTGTGTCACAGCCACAGACCCCGTTTTGGCGGCTGCTGTTGTTGGTAAAGGAAAGTTTGCCGAAAGAGTGCCGGGCCATTTGCGGAATCTTTTGACCGCCGAATCCGGGTGCAACGATGGCATGGCGTTCCCGTTTATTTACCTCTCGTTATATCTTATTGTGGATGCCGGCCATCCGGGCGAAATCATTAAAAATTGGTTCACTTTGACCATTCTTTGGGAGTGCATGTTTGGCATTGTATTGGGCGTGACCCTCGGTTATCTTTTGCGGAAAGCAGTGGCGTTTGCTGAGAAAAAAGCTTTGATTGACCGGGAATCGTTTCTTGCCATTTTCGTGTTTTTGGCTTTCAACTCGGCGGGTATCGGGTCCATGCTTGGAGTCGACGATCTTTTGGTGTCTTTTGCTGCTGGCACTGCGTTTGGCTGGAACGGAGATTTTGCGAAAAAAACAGAGGAATCTCATGTCTCGACTGTCATCGACTTGCTTCTTAACTTATCGTTTTTCGTGTACTTTGGCGCCATTGTGCCCTGGCACGACTTCAACAATTCGGCGCTTGGTTTAGACGTGTGGCGCTTAATTATTTTGGCCATCGTCATTATTTTCTTGCGTAGAATCCCCGGAGTCATGGCCCTTAAGCCTTTTGTTCCCGATATCAAGACATGGAGAGAAGCGCTTTTCTGTGGTCATTTCGGGCCAATTGGTGTTGGTGCTATCTTTGCCGCCATTTTGGCCAGAAAAGACTTGGAAAGCCATTATAGTACTGAGGAAACCCCGTTCCATGAACTCCCCGATGAGAGTTTCCCGCATTATCAGCTTATTGCAGCGATCTGGCCCCTTGTGTGTTTCATTGTTATTGTTTCGATTGTCGTGCATGGATCTTCAGTGGCAGTGCTTGCTCTTGGAAAACGTTTGAACAGAATGGCCATCACTATGTCTTTCACTGTTACAAACACCAACGACCAAGGCCCCTCATGGATGTCGCGGTTACAAAAATTGGACCGGGCTTCGACCTCGTATTCTCTCCACAGAATCGACTCTGCTATGGGAAATAATGAAAAAACTGACCACGGCCATCCTTTGCTGCAGGCAAATACGATTGAAACCTCGGGTGTGAAAGTCAGACCTGCGGGTGGCGCTAGAAGAAAACGGCTTAAGAAAAAGGCCAAGCAAAATAAAAATAATGCTGGTTTCGAGCCGGCATCCACCATTGAAAGACAACGTCCACCCACCGAATTTCTTCAGCTTGGGAAAACGCCTTCCACTATGCCTGCACGTGATGAAGATTCTTCTTCGATCAATAGCAATACTTCCTCGCATAGGGAAGAGACGGAGACCCCCGATGATGAGAATACCGAGGATATGGGACACATTTATGAGGAAGGAGACGAGGTTATTCTTGAGGATGAAAATGGAGAAATCATTGAGTCCATCAGCTTAAATAATGATGATGATGAAAATGAAAGCCAGGCTAGTGAATTGGCCTCCGCCGATATGTCTGCTCCTGACGACGTCAGTTATCATACCATGGGATCCTTGAGAAGACACATGACCGAATACTCGGTGATTTCTGGCAAATCGGAGAAATCCACTGAGAATGAATCTTTGAGTGACAAGTTATCGCGCACTGTTAGCGGAAGAAAAGCTATTGTCAAAAAGGGCTCTAAAGGCGAGGGCAAAAAATACTTTGCCCATCAAGTCGACAACTTTTTGTTCATTGAAAATGCCGATGGTGATATCGTCAGAAGATACAGGCTTAACAGACATAAATCCACCAAAAGCAGATCGCGGTCGGGCTCATTGGTTGGAAAAGCATTGTCCATGGTTGGATTCAAAAATAAGGACGCAAAAGCTTCCAAGGAAACTCTTCCAGAAAATGACCCTGTTTCAAGAATTGTTCCCGATATCAATGTTGTGGCTGCTCAGCAACCACCAGTAATCGCTGAAGAACCCAACGATTCCGGTGAAGAGAGCGAAAATTCGGATTTCGCTGGCGAGACGGAGGTTGAAAAGAAAAGAAGATTGGCTGCTTTGGGACATATTTCCAACGGCCGCAACGAAGACGATGAAGAGGCGTGAGTGTGACCATGACTTCACATTACTATTTACACCTCGAAAATATTTACACCTCGAAAATATAATCAGATCATACCCGGTTTCTTTGCTTTTCTTTTTTTTCTCCTTGTTTTGTTTTCAAAAATCAAGGCAGGTCCCCCGTGGTTCTAGACTAAAACAGTAATGATCAGAAGATCTCATCAATTCCTTCAACCCCCCAAGCATATTGAGCACTTTGCTGATTTCGAAATCAAGTACCAAATGGACATCCACCGAAATATCAGGCAAGGCCATCAATTCTCTCCTCCAAAGCCGTGTTGCTGCATAATGTTGAGAGATTCTGTCTACCATATATTCCACTGAAGTATCAAGGTACCCGTAAGAATTGTACAATGTCAAGACCAAGATATTTTGTTCCATAACCTTGCAAATTAGTTCATGAGCTTTTGGATCAATATTCTGATGATTGGGCTTTCTCCTGATATATTCCATCATGGCCCAGAACAAGGTCCGTACCTGTCGAAAGTGATCAGACTCAGCAGCAGAAGGAAACTCGCTGTGCATCAATAACTCCAATTCGGGAAATCTCGGGTGCTGTGCAATCTCGAACGTAAATGTCTTGTCATCAAAATGTGTTTCATTCACAAATGACTTCAAGGATTCATAAAAATGGTCAATTATTTTATGCGTGTATGCATCGCCACCTCGAAATTTTCCCAACATGGTTTGGTATAATAAAATATCACGTCGAGCTAGATTCGTGTATTTGTTGGATTTGGGATTCTGGTGCTTATTATGAATTGCACATGTTGAGCTTACAACTAACGCTAGAATCAATACATGAAACTTCATCATCTTTTATTTGTTCTTATTATCTGCTTCTCTTTATTTTAAAAAAGATCCTACTTCTTCCGAATCCGAGGCTACTGTAAACTCTTCTATTTATACAAAATTTGCTTGATATTCAACTTATCCCGTGTGCAAGGTATGAAATTTGATAAGTGAGTCATTATTACGTGGTGAGGCTGTGTTAATTTCTTGAGAGACAATGTGTAATCTACTCCACAAAGTTGAAATTAGGTTTCTTTTTATATAACGATATTTTTTTTGTCCTTATATACTCTTGAATAGAGGTGGATTGTGAGCTAACTACTTGAGGCAAGCTTTCTATATTTTCTATTTAGAGTTTCTTCCCTAAAATTGTACTTAGTATTACAGATAAAAAGGGAAGCAGTTCTCTAGAAGGGACAAATAAGCGGAATAATCAGAACGCAGGAAACTTGGGAATATTTATTCCATGAGGCTGTGGACGTGGATTCCAAAGTTGATCAAAATTCTTTAAATTTCAACGCTCAAAACATGCGATTATCAGTGACTATCGTTGTGATTCCGTATCGCAATTAATTCAAAAAAATTATTCCATAAATTGAGATATTTTGTTTTTATATACATTTACAAGAATTAGTGGGCAGCGTGTGGAGCATTGGGCAAATCGGCCAAGGACTGGCGAATCACATCAACACCTTTCAACAAATCCTCCTCGGAAATGACAATCGGAGGCGCCAATCTGATGATATGGTCATGAGTGGGTTTGGCCAAAACACCGTAATCCTTCATCACTAAGCAAAGGTCCCAAGCGGTTCTACCATTGGCCTTGGAGTCATCAATCACAATGGCTGACAACAAACCTTTACCTCTGACTTCGGAGATGATACCGTTCGACTCGGCTTGCAACGCCTCCAATTTTGAGCGCAACAAGTCGCCCAATTTCTGGGCTCTTTCCACCAAAGCCTCGTCTTTAACCACTTGCAAAGCAGCCATTGCCACTTTACAAGCCAATGGGTTTCCACCATAAGTGGAACCGTGAGATCCGGGAGATAACGTCAGCATAATCTCTTTTGAAGATAACACAGCAGAAACTGGATAAACTCCGCCTGAAATGGCCTTACCCAAAAGCACAATGTCGGGCTTCACGTTTTCGTAATGTTCGTAACATAACATCTTGCCGGTTCTGGCAATACCGGTCTGGATCTCGTCACAGATAAGCAACACGTTGTGCTGTTTACACAACTCCTGCACACGTGTGAAGTACCCTTCTGGGGGCACCACAATGCCGGCTTCTCCTTGAATAGGCTCCAACAATAAAGCGGCAATCTTGTCGCCGGCATTGGCAAACGCCTTCTCCACATCCTCAATGACACCGTAGCGCAACAAAGTTCCCTTGGCTTCGCCCGGAATTTGAGGCCCCACACCGTTCAAGTAAGGCCCGAAATCAGTGGTTGCTTCTGGGTCAGTAGACATGGAAATGACACCCAAAGTACGGCCGTGGAAGTTGTCGACTGCAGATAAGATAATGGCTTCTTCGTCCTTGATGCCCTTCTTCATGTATCCCCATCTTCTGGCCAACTTCAAACCAGTTTCAACGGCCTCGGCACCCGTGTTCATGGGCAAAACCATTTCGTAGTTGAAAAATTCCGTCACGTACTTGGCGTATTCACCAAAAACGTCGGACGAAAACGCACGTGAACACAACGTCAACTTCGAGGCCTGCTCGACCAACGCCTCGATAATCTTTGGGTGACAGTGGCCCTGGTTCACGGCCGAATATGCCGAAAGAAAGTCGAGATATTCTTTTCCTTCAGGGTCCCAAACATGTGCGCCCTTTGCTTTCTGGAAAACAACGGGCAATGGGTGGTAGTTGTGTGCAGAGTACTCCTCTTCGTACTGCTTAGCGGTAGCTGAAGAAATGGTAGACATTTGTTTGTGGGAAAAGATTTTTCAGTGTGTTTTTTGAATGCTTCGTGATAAAGCTAATGTGGGGTAGATAAGAATATCGGTAGCAAATCAGTAACAGCAGATATTCTTTATAATTGTGCAAGATTAACGATGAACTTGCAACTATGCTGGTTGAATAATATTGATAAAGTTTCAATTAATTTCTGGAATGTGAGAAAGACTAACGATATTTAACTGGTAATCGGGCGAAATATATCGGTATTTATAACCACTGTTCCCAGATCGCTCTACCTTGCCTATAGGTGTTTTTCGCGGTCGCCTGCCGTATGCATGCACTTCACTCCGCGCAGTGCACGTGCGGCCTTGCTATCAGCGGAGACTCCGGCGCGATTACTGCCCTTTAAGCGCAACCGACACCGGGACACTGTTCCCAGATGGGAAAGTTGGGGTCGAGCAGTAGATGATAAATATCGCCGTTTGCAGGAATACCCCGGTTTTGTATAGACGCAGCAAACATTTATGGCCGGCTTCATTTCGCATGATTCTCGGAATATCGTATTACTGTACATATAACGATATTCTTGTAAGTTTGCGGAAAATCGCCGCTGATCATCGCTGATTATCGTCCCCGCAATATTCTCTTTCCCAGAGTATTCCGTCACTCTGCCACGTGCTCGTATCTGCTAAGAAAATACTCACCAAAAAGAAGTGAATTTCATCAACCCCAATTTTCTCAACTCTAATTTCCTTTCTTCAATTTAAAGTCCTGACTGATTCAAATGAAGAAAAAAATTAAATAAAGCAAAAGAAGAGATGACCAAGTGTTCGGCTGATCGGACTATTACTAACAAGAATCAAGGGTCAGAGGGGCCCGGAATTTCTTCACTGATAAAGCAAGAAATTTTTATCTTTTCTTGATATTAGCGCTTCTTTATCATAGTTCGATTTGCGCCGTTGAATGAAATAACGGCAGATTTCAATTGAACAATTGAATTGTGGAAGGGACAGTAAGTCGGGCGAAACCCACGGTGAATGTTTATATGCAGAATTTCATGGTTGACTCAACTAAATAGTGATCACGGTTGTTGCCCATGCACTAAACCTCCTCAGAAGCTTTTTCTTCCACGAATCAGCAAAATTCCGCTTTTTTTCATAATTCAATTTCGTATTCTACTAAGAAATAAAACCGTCCATTTTCTCAGTTTCTACTGACGTCTTTCTTGTCAACAAAGCCCATCGGGGCTGATCCCCTTACTCCAAAACAATTCCTAATTATTTTTCCATCTTTAACAAGCTTTTTCCTCCATCTTTGGCATTTCATCAACAAACTTCCATTCTTTCCAATTGCTTTTTTTACAAATCGCCTTGTCTATTGTTAAGCAAGGTGCTAAAATCCTTTTTTTTCCTGTGTATAGTCACCACTTAGATTACTCGCATCTTACTAAGCTAGATAATATACAGTACCGGGTTGGGGGGCGTATATTTGCATCTTGTGGAGCCTGGACTCTACGCATTTTACCTGAATCGGGTGACTTTTTTGATCCGCACTCGGTCGGCCTTTTCCTGCCTTTTGTTACTCCCTTTTTTCTACCTTTACCTCCTCCAATCAGAGCAGCCAAAATTGTTCAAATTGACAAAGAAAAAAAAAATTGAACCAAAAGCAATTACATTTAACCATAAGAAAACTTCTGGTTTAACGAACTTTTATTTCAATATTTAGTTCAAACTCAAAAACGTATTTAAAAAATACCCCTGTTTCTATCTGACCTCCGGCGGCTAGCGAGAAGACTTTGAACTCGCAATAAACAAGCGGAAAAGAAAAAAAAAAAGAAAAAAAAAAAAATAATCTTCACTCCTCACATCCCCCTACATCACACAAATCAGCTATGGAGAACCCACACACCAAGCGTACAATGTACCAGCCATTGACGCCTCAAAATACCAACCCGGATATTGCTGCCTTGGCGACTATCGGAATGAGAATCCGCAAGTCGATTGTGGACGGCCACCCTGGCAACACGCAATATTCATATAACCCACACTTTGGTGACCAGTCGATTCCCTCACAACCAAGACCCCAATTTGAAAGAGCCCCTCTTCCAGCACATATGTCGCAGCCCCCTTCATTGACCAATGAGGGCTCGACTTTCCAATCTGGACTGAACGTTTCTGAGTGGGGTGCCCCCAGTGTGAACGTCACAACATTGCCGCTGATGGGTACGAAACGGAAGTTCACCGATGAGCCAGACCACGAGTTGGGGTTGAACGACATGAAGCTGTATGGTGGATACAATGGTAATAGCGGACGCATCAGCAGCTTTGGCTCATGGGAAGAATTCACCCAAAGAAACGGCGCCCTCAAATTCGACGAGGACTTTTGAAAAGTCCGTTATCTCAAAATGCCTCCGCATATTTCTTTTTAGTTCTCCCGGTTACTCACTTTTTCTATCTTGATTCAGTTTCATTATATTTTGTTTAATAAATTACATTTAAATGTTCAGACAGGGCCTTTTTAGTTAGGACTTTATCCAAATACGAGGCCAGAATTTTCCGTAGAATTTGTGGTTTCTTGGCATCATAAAATTACCGTATGATGATTAAGCAGACTCAACATCCTGTATTGGAAAAGCCCATGATTTGCGTGATCTTTTCGATTATCGTTTTTCTCGATCGTCATTCCTTTAGAACTATATTCCTCTGAATCGGTATTCCTCTGTGTACATATTCCTCCTCCGCACCGATATTCCCCTAAATTGCAGTTCCTGTATATCCGGCTTCATTCATACCACAATATTTATAAAACGCCTCTTATATTTATTGTTTACGATTTCTTATTCTTTCGCTTTTGCCTAATTTAATTTTTCTTATGCTTTTCGAAGTTCTTGAGGTGCCCGGAGAAACACATGATAAAGGCAACTCCAGCATAGCCTCGCTGCATGCAAATCGTGGATCGGACGCGGGTCTTGCATGCAAAGACGTAGCCACGCGACATCGGGAGCGAGAGATAGTCTGGGCTTTTTTTAGCACCCAGCAAAACGGAGTTTTTTCTTTTTTCATTTCTGATTACAGTTACGCTCCATAAAGGCACCCTTTTCTTTTTATCCACCGGACTGTTCGTTTTTCATTAATTTGCTGTTGCCGGTGTGATTTTTCTTTTCTTTTGTTTTTGTTTTTCATTATTATCTATCGTTATAGTCCAATCCCCGTGGCCATCATATTATTTTCCCGGTGTGCCGATCTCATCTAATATAAAATTATACATGGCTCTTCAATTAGTATTCCCCCTCGACAACCACTAACCACCTTTTTATTTTAACAAAAAATAAATCCACATTTCACATACCTCACCCTTTTTTCGTTTCTGGCAAAGGCAAATAAATCTCATGGTGGCATCTAATTTCATTACTGGAGCCGTTCGTTTGGTGCAAAAACCATTCACGAACCTTTCTCCGGGCCAAAAAGCACTTCTGGCCGTAAGAATCGGGTCTTCTGCCGTGGCCATTGTGATCACCATCGTTCTATTCTCCTTGCAAAGTTTGCCCTCGAGCCTCACCATTGTCCGCATCAACTGTGCCCATTTAGACGTTGCCAATGGTCTATATAATTCGCTCCGGTCACTGTTAACAGAATCCGTGCTAACTAAAGGAGGAAATGGCAATGTGCTTCCGATAGACATGGGCCTTTCGGATTCGGAAATCGGTATATTGACTCAGTATGCCCAAAATCAGGTCTCGAACGCGCCGCAGTCATTTATCTTGGGCTCGAAAAACTGGTGCACGGTCAACTACCAGACGAATTTCGCCAATCTGGACAATATTTATTCCAATGCCACCACCCACTGTCACAAATACAACGATTTTAATTTTTACGACTACCGCACGCTTTTGCTGAAGAACCAGCTCCAGGTGATTTTGGCATATGCTTATCAGGGCAATCAGGTGCACACGGCAGAATACGATAAACGGGTCAAACTGCGTACCTCCCGATATTCCGATATGAGAATTATATACGCCATTCAGCTAGCCCACCAAATCGTGTTGTTGCTCCTGGGACTTTATATTTATGGCACTCGGGGCAGTGCACGTGACTTGTCCAAAACATCACATATCACACTTAATTTCGTGGCTGTGATAGCACTAACTTCCGGGCTCACGATGATCGTTATTACTGCTGTTGTCATTAGCGATTTGCTGTCTATGGCGCGTGAAATCAAACTGGGATTAGGCGATTTCGGATTTCTGATGCGTCCAGGAACCGGTTTTGTTTTTCTTGGCTGGTTTTCCTTATCTGTGGCATGCTTAGGAATGCTTCTGTGGATTATTCCGCTTTGGTGCTCAAATCCACCGGAAGAGGGCCCAGACCTCGATGAAAACATTTATGCTGTGGGCAAAGCCCTGAAAAATGCCTCTAAATCCACGTTTACCGTGAAACCGTACCAACTTCGGCGCCAAACACGGTCCACTACCACGTCATCACGGCTTTTTGATAGTGTGCCAACGCTGCTGGCTCTGGCAGAAACCCCATTTGATGACGAGAAATACCAGGGTCTGTCTTCACATAATGAGTCCAGTTTAACCGAGCAAATGACTTTAGAATCTTCCAGCAATATACACAGTGAGCAAGAGCTCCGCAAACTCGGCGAGAAGCTTACGAGAAACATAACCGTGCGCCAACTTAGCGGGCATCGGCGTCTTAACCGGGGTCCCGAACATCTGCTGTTACAGAAAAAGGACACCCGAGATTTGCTTTATGGACCCAACCCTTTTGCAAACCATCAGTATCCTCAGTCGTTTGCAAAACCGCCTTTGGATACACCCGCCATATCTCGGGCCGCGTCTTTGACTTACGATACTAGACCTATGGGTTTACTTAGAACAAGACACCTTCTGGGAGAACAGAATTGGCGGAGTCTGAATCACGATACATCGCTTATAGACAACGACAATGATGATGTGTCTATTTTGGACGATGCAGAAATGCAATATCTCGACAATAACCGGTTCGTGAACAACTTGCCAAAATAGACGTTGCAGATATGTGTTCCGTTTTTGTTTCCTTTAAATTTGCCCAGTTTTTTTTTCTATTATTATTTGTTTGACTTTTGCATCCAACTTTCTCAATTCGCATTGCGCACCAAGTGGCTGCGAAATTTCCTCCGCATTTCAATTCTTCATACTCATTCTCCTTGTCATATAAATGTTTATACATTCTGTATACATGTTTTGTATACCAATAAACAACACTTTATCACTTATTTCTCTGCGTGTTTTCCCATACTGTCTCTTGGCGAATCTGTAATGTCTGAGCCCACGAAAAAAGTCGAAGTTGACTTAATTTCTCATTCCACCCCCTATGTGATTTCCACTGGCCACAAACTAGTAGTATGTTGGGCTTTGTGGGCGTCCATCTGTTTTGCTTCCGTGCTTTGTCTTTTCCCCACTTTCACCCGGGCCTCGCTCTGGTTCCCCCATCTCAGTCTCCACCTCGATAAAACCGATAATGGGTTCTGGGTTTATTATGTGGATGAGGTGCTTCAAGTGATTTCGCAATTTGCAACTGATCTTCAAGGTGTTTCATTAGCCGATTACGATGCAGAACTTGACTTTGTGTCAAATAGTATTTACGGCTTTGATTTCGCCAGTTGGTGCCGCCATAATCCCGCTGCAGTATCAATTTCGTGTTACCTGGGGCTGGGCCTAGATGTGATAACGGCTCTAGTAACCGATATGGGAGTCCAAGTAGGGATTGCTGGACGGATGGAAAACCCGCTGCTTTTTGGCACTCGTTTGGCACAAACATTCAAGAAGATTATTCACGATCTTGATCAAGTGTATCATGATGCTAAACTCACAAACAGTGAAACTTTGGATATGGCCAGGCTTCTGGTAGTCCATCAAGTAGACCTTTCGATGAAATTGGGGCAAACCATGCTTGACCTAAACATCATACACGCTGCCCTTTTTGCAGCAGCAACAGTTGCCTTTGTGATCCCGATCTCTAACGGCCTCTCCCACGAATTCCACAAAGCGCATGTGCCAATGTTTGTGCTTTTGACACTCTGCGAAATATGTACTTTTGCAAATTACACATTAGAAACCATGTATCTTCGACGGCTCAACGCAGTTTTCCGGACCCATGGCGTGATCTTCACTTTGGGTCTAGGCTCAACAATGTTAGTGGCAGAATTTCTTGCTGCTATTGTGTTGTGTATACTCTACTTTGTCTATTTTCACAGTGTGCATTCTGCATGAACATTCGGTCTCCGGTTCCATATTTCTTCATTTATTTATTTATTCTTTTGTTAATTTACTTGTTGATTAATATTTCTACTCTAAGCACCGTACACTTTTGCGAACGAGTTTTCAAAATCAGCAATGATGTCGTCGATGTGCTCAGTTCCAATAGAAAGTCTGATCAAGTCCTTCGATACTCCAGAAGCAGCCTTTTCAGATTCAGACAATTGCTGATGGGTGGTGTAGTAAGGCGCAATGACCAAAGTCTTGGAATCTCCCACGTTGGCCAAATTCGATGCAAGTTCAAGGTTGTCCACCACCTGAGCAGCAGCCTCCTGGAAAGGATCGTCAGATTTGGCCTCCACTGATTTGACGCCAAACGACAACACACCACCAAATTGGTTGCTGTGATTGAAGTATTTTTTGGCCAACTCGTGCGATTCATGAGAGGGCAACCCCACATACGAGACCCAGCTCACATATGGCGATTTCTCGAAATACTCCGCAAGTTTCTGCGCGTTATAAGATTGTCTCTCCACTCTCAAAGACAAGGTCTCCAAGCCCTGGAGCAAAAGAAACGCTCCAAATGGGTTCAAGCAAGGACCCAAATCTCTAAGCAATTCGATACGTGCGTGGCCAATAAAAGCCTGGTTGCCCAAAGCTTCGTTCAACACCAAGCCATGGTAACCTTCTGAAGGTTCAGAAAACTGGGGGAATTTCTCTGGGTGCTCGGCCCAGGGGAACTTTCCGGAATCAATAATCACACCTGCAATTGTGGTACCGTGGCCACCAATCCATTTGGTTGCAGAGTGCACGACAATATCAGCTCCATGTTTAATTGGGTTGACAAGATATCCACCAGCACCAAAAGTGTTGTCTGCCACCACGGGGATTCCGTTGTCATGAGCGATTTTCACGATTTTCTCAAAGTCAGGCACGTTATATTTGGGGTTTCCCACCGACTCAATGTAAAGGGCTTTGGTTCTGGAATCAATCAATTTGGCAAACTCCTCAGGAGCGTCACCATTGACAAATCTGGCCTCGATGCCCAATCTTTTGAATGCAACCTTGAATTGGTTATAGGTTCCTCCATATAAGAAAGACGTGGTAACAATATTATCGCCATGATGGGCCAAACCGGCAATTGCCAAAAACTGGGCTGCTTGGCCCGAAGAAACCGCCAATGCGCCAACTCCGCCTTCCAACGCAGCCATTCTTTTCTCAAAAATGTCGGCGGTTGGGTTACCAATACGCGAGTAAATGTACCCGGGGGTTTCCAAGCCAAAAAGTTGGGCTCCGTGTTTAGAATCATCAAATACATACGACGAGGTGGCGTAAATGGGAGGGGCCCTTGAACCGACAGGCTTTTCCACGTCCTGGCCCGCGTGCAATTGAAGAGTATCGAAATGTTGTGGCATTGATCCGGTGATAAAGGAAAATTAATTTAGATTTATTAGAGAGAAAGAGATGGGAAAATTCAGAGTCATATATAGTTTTGAGAATGCATGCCGGTGGCTTTATATAAGAGTCATTTCATTTGTAAGCCTGGCATCATATGCACATTTGATCGCATATAATGGGCAATGTTTGTAATCTCAATGCACATAACCCGTGCATAGCTTTCTCTGCATTCTTGTCGGTGCCCCGTTTTACCTTTCAATACGAATGATATACTCCACAGTTTTCTGTATACCATTTTCTAGAATTTCCACATAAATTATTGATTAAAAATTATTCAAAGCAAAATTTACCTAATCTCAATTCAAAAAAATTCCAATTCGGGAGCATTCTACTGAAACTATGCATATGAGGCGAAGCTTATCGTCGTACGTTGAAAACGGGTCAGTCGGTCTGACTCGTGCAATCACACGTGACTTGGTCTGATTCCATGAGCAAATATCTCGTAACTGACTCAATTGGACAGAAATTAGGGGAGTTGACTATGGAAAAGCGAAGTTTACGTATTTCTCCTGTTTTCCAACCCGAATAGGGGCAACAACTTATTAAACTTTTCCAATTGAGCCACACTTTTGCCTTACGTTCTCCACACTTTTTTTTTTTTTTTTTTTTTTTTGACTGAGACTGGATTTTACGTATCTCCGCGCATGGAGAAGTCAATCTGACAATCGGTGACCCGTGCGGAGTTTGGTTGCACACAGGAGCTGCAAACGCGTGCGCGTGAATTGCGTTTTTACTTGATTTCGTTTGTTTGAAGAAAAAATATTGTTTCCTTTTTTTTTTTTTAATTTACGAAATTCACGTGTATAATCTCATGGATTCTTTGCCATTTTTATTACAGGAGAACTTATTAATCTCTGAATTCAATGTAAGAATATTACAGAAAGTGGTAAAGTTTTATCTTGCCTCCTTTTTTCTCGAACTCAAATGATAAAGAAACTCGCCTGAAAGAATTAGAATAACCTGGTATGAAATCTTCTCGGAAAACTGGCTCTTCACCTGCTTTTCCAAAACGCTGGTACGAGAATATAGACCACATTTTCAGTCATGATTATTCTTCTTAAGTTTTTAGTCTAATGATTTCTTTCAGGTAAATTTCTGCATTTCAAATTTCCGAACCAGGTTAATCATTGGCCTCTATTAAACAAAATTATTATTATCACCAAGAAAGATATTACTCTACTAAATGTGGCATTTAAAATGATTGTTTATTGTATGAAGCTATTTTTGAGCAAATTGGCTAATTCTTTAGCAATTTGGGCGGATTTACCCCCATATTTGTAGTAGCAAGTTGAGCAGGAAGCTCACGAGGAAGATGCAACTAGACCCATCGTCATGGTTTGCCTTTTTTCGGGTTGCTCTCTCTATTGTCTGTTTGTTTGTTTGTTTTTTGTTTTTGTCTTTTTTTTGTCTTATTTTTTAGTCTTATTCATAAATGTTTCGAATAATGTCTTCATCGTTCGTGCAAATGAAAGCATCGCCACCAGTAACAATCACATTAGTATCACAAAAGTTTCTCGATCAATTTGAGCTTTTGGTTACTCTGGCTACTAGACTTCCTCTAGCGGCCTTTTTCTTCAAAAGTGAACAAACTATCTGGGGTTTTTGGGCGATAATCCTGTGAGACTGAGCTGATGCCATGACACCTATAGGTTTTTACGAAACAGAGATCTCGACCGATGTTACATCGTTTTCCATACCAGCCGTTGCAAGAATTGCAAATCTGTTTGTGTCCAAGTTAGAAAGAGCTCCAGATACAGGAGCTTTAACCAACTGCTTTCTGTTTCTCTTTCTTTGGACTTGCCACTCGTTATCGGGGACTTTATTAGTGTTCAGGGGTGATCTTGGGGGTGAAGAAGCCTTTCTGAAGGCATCAGGAGAATCTTTCAAAGGTGTAAAGATAGGCTCTTTTCTCATTGGCTGAACTGTAGTCTGAGCCTTGCGTCTCCGGGTCTTGATCAACCTGGACATTTCGATTTCTTCCGAAGTATGAGTTTTCACGGGAGGAAGAGTGGTAAAAGTGCTCAAAGTAAGGTTAGAACTTGGCTCCAGTAAAGAAGATGCAGAGCAACTATTATTGCATTCTGAAGGTTCCTCAAGTGGCGGGGTCATGATTTCCAAATAAGGAATTGGGGGCTTAATTGAGCCAAGAGAACTTGGGTGAATACTATCCGACTTCTTACTTGAAGGCCGGGCTGATCTGATCTTACGTTTACCATATTGGGGCATCTGGAACTCATCATCATCAAGATCGGCCAAGGCCAAGAATGGATTAGTCGACCCAGTGTGTTTTTCCAACACTGCTACAATGGTCTTTACTCTCACATATTTGCGCTTTTTGGGAACCTGCCAATCAGCCTCAGTAACCTTTTCAGTAACCGTCAGTGGTCTCGAAATCTGACTCCAGGCTTCTGGTGTCTCTTTAGAACCTTGAAGTAAGAATTTGGGGCCTTTCCCACCCTGTGTTCTGGGTAAAGCTTCCACTGTAGTACTTACGTTTGGAGAGGTCTTAGACTTGACTTGCGTGTCATTTCTGGGCTTCAATGTCTTGTTTTCATTGCTGTCCTCAGGCTCATTGGGTATGGGTTCTACTTCAGTGCCAAACTTAAAGATGCTTACGACGGAATAGTTTTCTTGGGAATCCTGAACTGACAACGCAGCCTTTTGTTGCCGAATGATATAGCTTCTGAGGATGAATTGAGTAAGGATACTCAATTTTGGGGGAAGTTTGGGAGTTACCCCGAGATTTGTAGAGGAAGTTTCAGATGGTGGGCTTGGAACAAGAGTTTTTGTTTCCTTAGTGATAGAATTGGGCTTGCTTACAGAATCAGAAGAAGAGGTTTTGGTGATACCGGGGATATCCCATGCGCCGGGGAGGGGCAACTGTCTCTTTTTGCCACCCAAACCAGCACTGGAAACAAATCTGCTTAAAATCCAATTAAAAAGAGGAAAATGGGAAAGTGTGACTTTAGCACTTCTCAAAACCTGTTGAGAGAGCCCAGAAAGGGCTCTAGTGGGCCAAGTCATGTTTTGGTTACAGATGATTATAGAAAGAAAGAGTAGACAAAACTTTTTTTTTGGAGTGAGACGTGAGGGTCCTCTTAAGTACAAAACCACGAACTAAAGTTCTTGCCTGACAATTTCGAAACTGGTTTATCGCGGTGGCAAAACACCGTGCCTGTGAGGGCTCCTCTAGGACGTTTCTCTTAGACTGAAGTTTATATTCTGAAAGAAATAACACCAAGTTTTTCACAAACTTAAAGGGTGACTTCTAATATTTGTATTAAGCTTACTACTCGACTTCTTGATCTTTATGATTTCGGAGATGTAAATATAATTAGAACGAAGTCCATACTATGGCGGTAGTTTATGTGCCCAGCCGAGGAACCTGAGCCCATATAGATCATCTTGAATATAAGGATCTTCAGTTTTGGGGCTTTATTAGAAGTGTCAAATATGCACATTTTATGCACACAAACTATACCCAACCTTTATTGCCGTACTATTGACAGTTTGCAGCCATTGATCGCGTGCCACTAATTAAACAAACCCCGGAAAACCTAGTAAGAAATTTGAAGGATTTTTTGTACTCTTATATCCAAAAAAAAAAAAATAAAAACACAAGCTAAATTTAAACGATATCACAATTTCAAGGAAGAAAAGAAAAAGAAAAAGAAAAAGCTGCTCATTCTTTGTAGGTACTGCTGTTTTGGCGCATAATAATAGCTGGCCCCAAATCTCGGTCCAAAACACTGCGCCTGCATGTACAACCACGAATCCAAAAACCCGGGTCGATGGTCTGATTTTTTAACCTAAATCAAACTGTACATATTAAGAGATAAACTCCCTAAATTTCCATAAAATGTGTGTGAAACAGTGTATGGGAATTACCAAAAAGGGTGCCCGGTGTCTTATAAAAGTGAACTCGGGCGAGTTCTGTCATTACCATGTGCCCCAAATGAACCACACTAAGACGCGTCCTCACAAACCTGTGCTGAATCAAAAGCCACAGAAATCCCCGCCACACGCGTCTTTTTCAGCACAAGCTAGCCCAAAGAAAACACTGCTGCCTGTTCATGTCTCCTCCAAAAATTATACCACTTCCAGTAGCCAGAAACCTGTCAAAAAAGGCTCTCGGACATATAACTCCGGCGACCGAGTTTCAGGCGCAATTAAGTACAATAATCTCGACCGGCCATTGAGTCAAATGGGCTTAGATGCAGAAAAAAGGCGTCCAGTTGACTATAATTTGATTCCCAGCTCGCCTAAACATCGATACTCGCCAAAAGCAGAGCTAGCGATCCAACCCGGATTCATTTATGTATATACGCTATCTTCGTTTCTCTCAAAACACGCTGAAGGAGGCTGGATCCAAACGCGTAATTTGTCAAGGAACAAGAGACATCAGGATAAGTGGGTAGACGTGGATATGCGGCTGCTGCAGAAGATGTTGGTGAAAGTAGGCATGACCACAAAAACCCCTGCCATCCGAATCCAGCAATGGGAAGCTAAATGTAATCATGATCTTCAATGTTTGTATCCTGGATCACATCCACATTTGGGTAGATCTGGTCTTTCACGAATGTTCGCAAGTCTTTCGTTAAAAGAAAACTCCGAGGCTAAAAAATACAGCTCATATGTGGAAAATTATCATGGATTCTGGGTCCCGCGTAATATTCTTCATTGCGAGCAGCAGATCCACCATATTTTGAAGCAGAAATATGGTCGTGGCGAAATCCATTGCACTGGGTGCCGTGACAAGCCAGCAGATGTTGAAGAAAACCGGGGGTCGTTTCTAGATATGTTCAGGCTTAAAAAAGAAGATGCGGTGTCGAAATCAGACTACAATATCCATAACGAGTGGTTCCCGATTCCTCGTAAAAAGCTTGACGAGGTGTTTTCAATCATCAACACAGAATGCCTGAAGTACCTACCTTAGAAAGTAATATGGAGAGAGAGAAAAGAGCAATTGCAATTGCATTTCATTATTGCGAAAAATATGTTAGAAAAGTGTATATGTACTTAATTTTCATTTTTTTTTAAAAGAAGAAAGGAGTCCCCTTTTGTTTCTTTTTTCCATGGAATCTAAGTGTTCATGTAAGTAGAAGGGTCCACACCTTCCTCTGGGAACTCGGTGACCTTGACGTCGAATCTCGATTGGATCTTCTCCAAGACCTCCTCATCCTCTTTCGAGGAAACGAAAGAAACAGCCAAACCCTTGGTTCCGAATCTACCGGCTCTACCGACTCTGTGCAAGTACTGGTCGGCCTCAGCAGGCAAATCGTAGTTGATGGCCAAGTTGATACGCTCGATATCAATACCTCTACCGAAAACATCGGTGGACACACAGATACGCTTGTTGAACTCCTTAAAAGACTTGTAACGAGCAATTCTCTCCTCCTGTTTCAAGCCAGAGTGCACGGCGATCGAGGGGAAGTTACATGCACATAACAACTTGTTCAATTCGTTGGCTCTGTGGGTGGACTTGACGAAAATGATCACCTGGTTGAACTCCAACGAGTCCAACAAGTCGGACAACTTTCTGTTCTTGTCCTTCTCCTCCAACTTAAGGTAGTATTGTTGCAAACCGTGCAAAGTCAACTTGGCCTCGTCGTCCACGTAAATCTCCAAAGGAGACTGCATGAACTTCTTACACACGGGTCTGATTTCCTGAGACAAAGTGGCAGAGAACATCATCACCTGTTTCTGGTGAGGAGTGTTTCTGAAAATGTCCTGCACGTCTCTTCTCATGTCCAACGCCTCCAACACCTTGTCACACTCGTCAATGACAAACGACTTGATGTTGTTCAAACGAATACCCTTTTCGGCGACAAGGGCGTGCAATCTACCAGGAGTGGCCACCACAATGTGAGGGCAAGTGTCCTTATTCTGCAACTTCTCCAAGTCTCTCGAAGTTGGGACACCACCGTAGAAAACATCGGTTTTCACGTCGGGCATGTACTTCGAGAAACGGGCGTACTCGTTACGGATTTGGTATGCCAATTCTCTGGTGTGGCAGAT
>JAJMCO010000051.1:0-67705 GCA_030573015.1 Metschnikowia peoriensis | reverse complement strand
AACCCATTCAGAATCGCCATCATTGGTTCTGGTAACTGGGGTACTGCTGTGGCCAAGCTTGTGGCCGAGAACACTGCTGAAAAGCCCGAGATTTTCGAGAAGCAAGTCAACATGTGGGTGTTTGAGGAAGACATCAACGGTAAGAAGTTGACTGAGATCATCAACACCGAGCACGAGAACGTCAAGTACTTGCCAGAGGTGAAGTTGCCAGAAAACTTGGTGGCCAACCCAGACATTGAGGCCACTGTTGCTGGTGCCGACCTTCTTATTTTCAACATTCCTCACCAGTTCCTTCCAAGAGTCTGCAAGCAATTGGTTGGTAAGGTTAAGCCTACTGCCAGAGCCATCTCTTGTCTTAAGGGTCTTGAGGTTGACGCTGAGGGCTGCAAATTGTTGTCTCAATCCATCACCGACACCTTGGGCATCTACTGTGGTGTCTTGTCCGGTGCCAACATTGCCAACGAGGTTGCCAGAGGCAGATGGTCCGAGACCTCCATCGCTTACAACAGACCTAAAGACTTCAGAGGTGAGGGTAAGGACATTTGTGAGTTTGTGTTGAAGGAGGCCTTCCACAGAAGATACTTCCACGTCAGAGTCATCAAGGATGTCATTGGTGCCTCTATTGCCGGTGCTTTGAAGAACGTTGTGGCCATTGGTGCTGGTTTCGTTGAGGGTGCCGGTTGGGGTGACAACGCTAAGGCTGCCATAATGAGAATCGGCCTTAAGGAGACCATTCACTTTGCCTCTTACTGGGAGAAGTTCGGAATCTCCGGTTTGTCTGCTCCTGAGTCCACCACTTTCACCGAGGAGTCTGCTGGTGTTGCTGACTTGATCACCACCTGTTCCGGAGGTAGAAACGTCAAGGTTGCCCGTTACATGGTTGAGAACAAGGTTGACGCTTGGGAGGCCGAGAAGGTGTTGTTGAACGGTCAATCCTCCCAAGGTATCATCACTGCCAAGGAGGTGCACGAGTTGTTGGTCAACTACAAGTTGCAAGAGGAGTTCCCATTGTTCGAGGCCACCTACGCTGTCATTTACGAGAACGCTGACGTCAACACCTGGCCAACCATCTTGGCCGAGTAAAGCCGCTGATTGAAGCTGGAACGGGGCGCTGTTAAATGTGTCTCCTTTAATTTCATCGGATGTATAATAGAGTAATAGAAAAGATATAAGAGTTTGCATAAGAAACCCGTTTATTACCGTAGATTTAATTAGGCTTGAAAACTTCTCAAAAGCTTAATTAATCGTTGCTTAAAATTACGATATCGTTAAAGTTGGAAAATTCGTTACAGCGTTCATTCTCTCAGGATTTAGGAATTTTGGCGGCCGTCGATGGATGACAGAAGGAATATTCATAACCACTGATAGAGTTTATTAGTTGCTACTGCGGAAATTTGAAAAGGTCATTCTTTCCATCTCGTGCAAAAAAAAAAAAAAAAGAAAGGACGGCTTTCCAATCGAACCGATTTTTTTTTTTTTCCTATTTCCCCCTTACTATGTCGAGTTTTTCATAACCCAGCAATCAGGGGTTTTAAGTAAGTTTCTGCCTCCAGGGGGCAGAATCTGTGAATTCTCAAAGGACTGGATCAAAAAAAAAAAAAAAATGGATGCGGGGCTTTCCCATGCACCTGTGTTGCTTCTTCTCCGCCTTTTCAAATGTTGGGCCTTGGAAATCAACAATCAAGATTATTTTTTTTATTCCTTTAATTCTCCAACTGCCTCTTTCCCTTATTCATTCGTTCTTCTTTTGGTTCTATTTCTTTTTCTTTTTTTCGCTCTATTTTGTTTCCTTTTTTTGAAATCCATATAAATGCTCTCTTCACAACTAAAATAAATTCAAATAATCCTGGTTTGTTGCCCGCGATCTCTCTTGCAGTACAGTCAAATCACGGGCGCGCTCCGCCAGATTTGCATCAAAATTTCTCAAACTTGATAAATCCGCAAAACCTCCTTTTTCTCTCAGCAAAGTGACCAAAACTTCTCATAATGGAACTTCTCGAGCGCGCGCACTTGTTCTCGGTCCAGGCGCACCAACGCGAATCGGTCTCGATCTGGCACCGTTTACCCGTCGCCAGGCGCGCACTGGTGCTTGTGCTTCTCTTTCTTGGCCAATGTGGAGAACTTCGGGTGGTGCTAACCAAACGGCTGTCGCAACTCCGCAGTTTCCCCGGCCATATTTCGCTTCCTGGCGGCAAAGCAGACACGGGGCTTGAGCTGCCATGGATGGTGGCGCGGCGTGAAACGAGTGAGGAGATTGGCATTTCGGAACACGACACGGAGCTTATCGCCAACCACGGCTTCAGTGTCGATAAAGTGGCCGAGCTCCCGTGTTACTTATCCCGCACGTTTTCCGCCGTGAGACCATGTGTGGGGTTTCTCAATACTAACCCTGGCAGCGGTACTGGCGATACAGAATTGGCGTCTCTCACACTTAAGCTTAACCCGGGCGAAAGCTCCAGTGTTTTTCTGGTGCCGCTCCGTGACTTTCTCTATCCGGCCAAGCTTAGTAAGAACGATGGAATTCGTAAGAATGGCACGGAACAGGAACTGGAACAGGGACTGGATATGGATCTGGATCTGGATGTTGAGGCGCTTGAACGCACGTCTCGCCGGGTGCGCTGGGGCGGAATTCCCTGGAACTTGCGCTCATACACATTTCCCGCGATTAACCCTCGTGAAGCATCTTGGCTCCATGGTTACGGCGATCTCAGTGCTTCGGAAAGTGAAACGGACACCGAAAGTGCGGGTGAAATCGGGAACGGCAACGAGAATGGGAACGGCAACGGCAACGGCAACGGGAAACCGCCGAAAAAAGACCTTTCGAGCTGGGGCAATCTCGGCTCGCGGCGCCATTCCGTGACCAACGAAAAGATCTACGACGTGTGGGGACTCACGGCGAATATCCTACACGACTTGGCCGAGATAATATACACGCCGCTGCTGCTGCTGCTGCTGCTGCTGTCATCAACGCACCAATATGGTGAAGAACAATTGATCTGGAGCGTTTGGCACCATGGCGGGCAAATGCGAGGCCGCGAACGGCTGGAAATCGAGTCCCGTTTAATTAGTTCTAGAAGTCCTGGCGACGCGTCTTTCGGCGACGTGCTCCCTCGTACTGAGTTCAACCGTTTGAAGCGCTTGTATGCGGCGTAAGGAAGAGTGTATGATTTTAGAATACACAAAAAGAGAACGGTGATGATCTATTCATTATTCCAAATCTCGTTGATGCGATCTTGGGTATGCGTGTTATGGGAGGTATTTATTGTAACGATCATTGTTGATCGGACCCTGAGAGGATCTCAACCATTTTTTTTTTTTTTTTTCAGATCTTGGGAGTGGGAATTCTCTAAATGATTGCACTCCGTATGTTTTTTTTTTTTTTGATTTTACCCTATCAAAGAAACTCTAAGAACCCAGCCATACGTTTAATGAGCAAATGACTCGAATGTCCATAATCGCCCACCAATAAAAGTTAAAAGTCTTTACATAATTCGAAAGTATTAGAAAAAGAAGAATGTAGAAATGATAAGAATAAGAATAAGAAAGGAAGAAAAAAATTTGCTAACATTCACCTCAACCCAACCCAATCCAAAGAATTCGTGCAGCGTTGCAAAATTCACGTCTTGACATGCGCGCAGTTATTAGGCTCGATCCAAAAGAGACTCTTTTAACATCCATAGATCTGAAAATGGCAAAGAGTTTGGCCACCAAAAACTCAGTACAAGACCGAACTGAAGTTGAGCATGTTTCGGAAATATTGCAAGATTTGGAAATTGGGAACAAGGTGCCACAACCGCAAGCTGCAGTTGAAAAAATAGAATCACAGGGCCCAGAAACGGAATCTTCAGTATCTGAAAGGGATGAAGACGATTGCGCTGAAAAGGATACCAAAACCTTCCGACTTCTTGAACTTCTAAGTGAATACGAAAGCTTAGCTAATGACTCAATGCGGGTGAATTTTGTGCAAGCATATCTCGATCTTAGTAGAGCAAATTATCATGGCATGCACAGATTTAATATGGATTCAGTGGATATGAGGCCACGTGACGCGTCCACCGTAGTGGAGTGGGTGGAAGGCAAAATCAGATTAAATGACAAATGGCAGGTATATAATGAGAAAGTTAGAAAAGCAAAGAAAGAGAAAGAGAAAGAGAAAGAGAAGTTGGACAACCAAGAGGGAACAAAGAAGCACGTTAAGCAGAAGGATGGGGCAGTTTCGTCGGCTTTGAAACAGGATACAGAGCTCCGCAATAGGAAAAACGGTGAGAAACCCGGTGAGAAATCCGGTGATAAAAATGCTAAAACTGTAAAAACCGATGAAGACGATCCTAATCCACCACAGAATCCCGTCTACCAATTTGGGCGCATGGTGCCGATCCAATTGCGCAATGCCCAGACCCATTTCCAAAAGGCACTCGCGGATTCCGTCCGTCTACTATGTCTCCAGCAAGAAATTGTGCTGCTAGTATCTAGTCTAAGTTCCTAGATGCGTCGCGTACGGGATATTGTGTTTTATAAATGAATATAATGTATATAAAAGACCTTTATACATACTGACAATGCCTTTACTCAACGTCACTGAACAAGTCACTGTCGTTATCGTAGTCACTTGGGTTGATCTGAGGCTCGTCGCCACTATCCATTTCCTCATCTTCATCGGCATCCTCATCATCTGAAGCCTGGTCCACGGGCTCGCCGTTTTTCTTGGCCAATCTGCGGGCTTTCTTCGCATCCTTCTTGGCCTGTTTAGCATCAACATTGGCCTTCTGTTCTGCACGGCGCTCGGCCTTCTGCTGGAGACGTGCCTGGTGTTTCTTCTCGAGTTCTTTCTCCTCCTCCTTCAGCTTAGCGATTGTGGAATGGTAAATGGTTTTCGAGGAGCCCAAAATACTCTCTTCGATCTTGACAAGACTCATGTTAAGACGCGGGCCCAATTCCTGAAGTTTAATGGCCCGTTTACGCGTTGCCGAGGCTGGTGGTTCATCCACGCGTTTCTTTTTGAGACTGTGTGCTTGTGTGTTTTGGACTTCAACCACAGCATCGTCCTCGACCTCGGAATCGGACGTTAGGCCACCAACCGAGTATGGGTCGAGCACCAACTCGGAAATGTCCGTGTGCTTGGTCAAGTTAGGAAGGCTTTTGGTCTTATTGTGGTGCAGGTTGATCAATTTCTTGATGTTTCTGCTTTCCTCCACCAACTTCGTGCTGATGGCATAATGGCGCAACTCAATCTCACCAGTCTCGGTCTTATTGAGCAACAACACCCGCTGGATACTGCTGACCCTTGTTTTCTGCGGCTGGATGGGCGGGAAAAGATTCTGGAACATTGTAATCATCAATTTCTCGTGGTTTTCCATCTCGCCCACTTTCCGGGAAAACCCATTCATTACAAGCAATGGCGGTTGCTTGAATGCAGCAGAAGCACGGCCGGCCGATTTCGGGTGTTTCAAAATCCGTCTTACGTCTTTCATTAACGAGTAAGAGTTCACTTTAAACTGCATGCTGGGGCCTTTAGGCATCTTTGCAAGTCTAAGCGAAACGTTTCCTGAGGTCTGCGACTGCTTGAACACAAAAAGATCAGATACACTTAAAGGGCCTGTCATCACAACGAAATCCTTCAATTTGTTGGCCTTACGTTCTCTCAATTTAATGGCCGTATGTGGCTCCATCACAAGACGGAAATCTTTCACCAATTGGGCCAAAGACCGGTTTTTGAGCGATGCTCCAAGCGCAAGCACCATCGATTTGGGGATTTTCGCCACCTCCTCTGGATTGGGCTGTTGATGTGTTCTCTTCTTGACTCTTCTCTTAGCCATTTTTTTATTTTTTTATTTGTGTGTGTGTGTGTTTCTTTCCTAAAGTATACAGAAAATAGGTACTAAAATATTGAAGATCTGCCTCGCTTTTCTTTTCCGTAACTTGCGGGCATCGCGAAACTGCGGGATGCCATCGAGCGAGGGAAGAGAGGTGGAACACCCGTACACCACGCTACCTCGGGCACATCTACCGGTTGTGAAAACACCGGAATTTCGCCAAATTTATGATTTTCTTCGATCTTATAGAGGGATTATGGGATCAGTATTCCCTTTCTAAACTTTTTACCTGGAAAAAAATGGTTGGTGTGGGTAAAGAAGGCCGTGGAAAATAGCGTGTTCTCACACTGTTCCTGCACACAGCACGGGGATAAGAATGTGAGAAAACCCAAATGGAAAGTGAGATGATCATCGCAACGTAGAATCGAGTCACTCAAAAACTTAAACTAAAATATTAAAAGAAAAAAATGGCCAGACACGCTAAACAACAGGTCGGCAAAAAGGCCAAACTCCACTCGAAGTCTGAGGAAACGCTTGCACTTGCGGAAAAAATCAAGCAGAATGCGCTCCGGGCCAAACTTGCGCAGAAAAAAAATGAGCAGCAGCCTTCAATTGCACCTGAAGCAGCTGAAATCGCTGTTTCCGATAACGATAGCAAGCGGTTTGAGCATTTCCTGCAGCTTCAGTTGATTCCCGAATTGCTTGAGGCGATTCAGGGCATGAAATTCACCAAACCCACACCGATTCAGGCCGAGGCGATTCCGCATGCACTTGAAGGAAAAGACGTGATTGGACTTGCTGTAACTGGATCGGGAAAAACCGCTGCTTTTGCCATTCCAATTCTCCAGTCGCTATGGCACGACCAGCTCCCATACTATGGGCTTGTGTTGGCGCCAACGCGTGAGTTGGCGTACCAAATTAAGGAGACTTTTGATGCATTAGGGTCCGGAATGGGGCTCAGAACTTGTTGTATTGTGGGAGGCATGGATATGATGGACCAGGCGCGTGATTTGATGCGGAAACCTCACATTTTGGTGGCGACCCCGGGAAGAATCGTCGACCATTTGGAAAACACCAAGGGCTTCAGTTTGCGGAACTTGAAATACTTGGTCATGGACGAGGCAGACCGTCTTTTGGACCTCGATTTTGGACCTGAACTCGATAAAATCTTGCGGGTGATCCCGCGCGAGAGAAACACCTACTTGTTTTCCGCAACCATGACGAATAAGATCGAAAAATTGCAGCGTGCCTCGTTGCAAAACCCCGTGCGTATTGCTGTTTCATCGAAATACGCAACAGCAGAGAATCTTGTGCAGCTGATGATGTTGGTGAGTGACGGCTACAAAAACACTTACCTCGTACACTTGCTTAACGAGTTTGTCGGCAAATCCATCATCATTTTCACCCGTACTTGTGCCCACTCGCAGCGTACAGCGTTGCTTGCACGGATCTTGGGTTTTTCTGCGGTACCGCTTCATGGCCATCTCTCGCAATCGCAAAGATTGGGCTCATTGAATAAATTTAAGGCCGGCAGTGCCAATATTCTTGTGGCCACCGATGTGGCCGCTCGTGGTTTGGATATCCCATCGGTGGATGTTGTGATTAACTACGATATCCCCACCGATTCCAAAGCCTATATCCATCGTGTCGGACGTACAGCACGTGCCGGGCGTAGTGGAAAATCGATTTCGTTGGTCACACAGTACGATCTTGAAATGTACTTGCGGATCGAGTCTGTGCTTGAGAAGAAACTCCCCAAAGATCCCGCTCCACCAAAGGATGTCTTGGATGCATTGTATGCGCACGTCGACCGTGCTACTGCCGAGGCCATTCGTCAAACCAAGGATTTCCATGATCGTGGCAAAAACGGCCGGAAGCTGCGCGGTAAAGATGATGCTGACCGCGAGGAGAAGTAAGTATGCGAATTGTGAAGAAAGAAATATATGGTATTTATTGATACATTAAAGCCTTTTTTTTTTCTCCTTAAATTAACCCGTCGAACTAAACAAAAAACCCCATAGAACCTGAAAAAGCGCCTCAGCTGTGTAAAAAGTGCACGGGGCACTCGGCAAAACTCTTCTTATTGAACCAGTCCTTGATGCACCGATAATGAAATACACAGAGACATTCAAGTCGTCCTACCTTATCGCCAGGACACAATTCCTCAAGACAAATGACACATTCTGCATCGGTGGCATCTTTCTCCTCCTCGTCGTGTTGTAGCGTGCTAGTTGATTGTGGAGAATTTCCGGCAATTGTCTCGTAACTGGGCTGGGGAATTGGTGGCATATTATATACGAGCATTCTGTTACGAGCATGTGGGCCCCCTGGTGGCAGCGAGAGCCGAAGATTATCGTTGGTGAAATCGTACGTCGTCAAACACTGGCTCACGTGCGCCTCCTTATACGGTTCAAGCCCAAGGCCAGAATTTGCCGCTGCTTCTGCTTCTGCTGCATATTGTTTAAGCAAATCGGCCCCACAAACAGGACACATATCGGCGTCACTGGCCGCGTCACTATTCGTGTTTATATTTACATTTACATTTCCTGTTTCTGATGCTGGTTCAGTTTCTGGTTCTGGTTCTGTTTGCTGATTCGGCCCGCTTTCATCAGTTTCCGGATTCAGTAGAGGTAAATCCGCAGAAGATACCGCAGCAGAGCTACTGGCCATAAGCGTGTTGCGGATCATGGTGATTTCATCCGCACAAACATCACACGTGCGGTAATAAGTGTGGCTGTGGGCCTTTTGGGGCTTTTCTTGGGCGTTTAATACATACGAGTTGGCGAAATAGCGCACTTTTTGCGCCGAACACGTCGCACACACAAGCTGGCCACATTTGCGACAATGATGGCGGCGGTTAAGAAAAGTGAAGCGTGTTTTGCAAAGATAACACTTTGAAGATGCTATGTCGGGCTGCCATTTGGGTACCTCCAGTGACATTTTGAAGCGGATAAATGTGTGTTTTTATGGTTTATGAGAGACCGAGATAAAATAGGATGATTTGTTTCACTTTTCTTGTCTTTGGTTTTTTCTGTTTTGTTTTGTTTTGGCTTGAGGATCCGTAAGATTGTGATGTACTTGGCAGAGCAAGAATACCTTGTTTTCACAGAAAATAAATAAAGCAAATAAATAAATAAATAAAGTTAGCGAATCACTAAGAAGTAGATTATTAGTTAATCTATGTCCTGATAAACGGAGTAGATAAGAAACGGGAGATCCGGGGTGCGGGAGGCGGAATGCGGAATGCGGGATGCGATGCAGTCACGCGACACACTGGCACGTGAGTGTGTGATAAGTGAAACACGCCACAACTGGAAAATACACTTTTTTGTATAGAGGTGTTGTGGTGGTAAGGATACTTTTCTTTTTTCTTATTTTTTCATTTTCTTCTAACATTTATTTTCTGGTGTTTTGGTTTCGGATTGGGGTTTTTAGTTATTCTAACTTAGGTGTATTTGTAAAATGCGGCGTATGCTTAGAAGATCCACAATTTTGTAAGCTTTGGTTGACTCTTTCAAAACACTCATAATGGCCGTGAAAAATCAGAAATGTTTCAAAAGGAAAGAAATATACTTTATCGAAGAGATTATAAGTATCTTTCATCCAAAAGAAAAATGACTATTACGATTTTCGGTTTGAATGCTGATTTTCATCTAATTTCTTTCTTGCGGCGTTGCACCAGTACGCGCCACTAAAAACATCGTTGTAGAGGGCTGACTTCTTCTGCGCTAAATCCAAACACATTGTCTATTTGACAAACTTTTATTTTTTCTTTTTTTGAAGAAAAAAACTTACTGAAAGAGAAAATTACCTAAGATTCTGTATTTTTAGGATGAAAATGGGCTGAACATCACCATTATTAATTCTTGTTGCGGGCGGCCGAAATCTGTGCTGCTTAGTACTTACACCATGTAGTTCTGATCCAGGACAATCCCATATTTTCCCTCCCACAAATTTGTGACCACTAAGTGAAATTACGGATTGGAGATATTTGAAGAGTTAGAATACTGATATCTTCAGGCTTAACAAAAAGAAAAAGAAAAAAAAAAAAAAAATAGAAAAATGGTAAGCATATTGATGGCTTCTCGCCAGAAGCAAGTTCCGACCAGTGCCTCCCTCGGAACTCACCAAGCGAATATCGTTAAACTACATCTCAAGAACTTCCAGCACTCAAACGTCTAGAATAACCAAAGTGTACAAAAGAGATTGGAGAAAAATCAGACCTGTTGTTTCAAATCCATAAATTCTCGATAATTTTCAACCGCTCAACTTTCTATCGATCTAGACGTTTCTTTGCCGACAACCTGGTGAACACAAACAACATTTCAACATACAAACATACACACAAATTATAGTTGAAAAGTCTACTTTAATATGACTGATCGCCTTACACAGCTCCAGGTGTGCTTGGACCAACTTGTGGCACAATTCAATTCGACGATTAACTATGTTAATACACAAAGCGACTTGGCGCTTCTAGATCCCAACCCTTCTTCAGTCATAAATTTGGCTGCAAGTGCCCCACTTCCTGGTAAGAAGGATGGCGAAGGGAAAGATGGCGAGGGTAGCCCCAATTCTGGCACTGGCGAGAATACCGAAAATGCATCGCTAAAACCTGCCTTTTCCGAGGCCATCAACGAGCTTTCCACTGACCTTATATTGAAATCAAGGCAGATCAGTATGATTATTGATTCGCTTCCTGGAATCGGCACTTTACCCGAAACCCAGATGAAAATGATCAGTGAACTCATGGCCGAATTAGAGGAGACCGAGAAGGAGCGGGTGGAGAAAATGCAGGAGAAAGACCAGCTTTTGAAATGGTGTGAGGACCTTATTCTTGATGTTTCCAAAGGAATCTACCAGACGCGGACATAATGGATTTTTTACTAATAAACAAGGCTTACAGTCAGAATATCAAACGTCGGTGCAGTGTCTTTGTGACCTTTACGGAGATTATGTGCTTTCTTGCCCACAGCACAATCTGCACCTACCCCACATCTTACATCAGGCGAATAATCTATCGTTTATTTAAAGAGCTCTCACTCTAAAGTGAATACATATTTGAGTGTCGAAACGGCCTTAATTCTGTGCAAAGAAAAAGTGGGAAAAAAAAAAAAAAAAAAAACAGCGAAGTTGCAATAAACACCGGCCATTATCCTGGGAAAAATATTCCCAACAACAATACAATCACCAAGTAAACAATTATCAATACAGAAACGACCGCAATGATCAGTAGGCAGAAAATAACCCATTGTAAAATAATAGACAAAAGTGAATGTCTTCTCCGGGAAATCTGGCTTTCAAGATCATGGCTTTTATTTTCTTGCAAGACTGTATCGGACAACAGCTCTACTTCAGCATCATTACCTTCGCTCATTTCTGAATATGATCTTAATAAAGTGAAATAATATGAAGAATGATAAAGAGATAAGATGGCGTCAATTTAAGCGAAGTTCAAATTTCAGTACTCTCAGTTTGTTGAATGGGTGGGGTACTGAAAAAGTAATCTGGTATTGGAGCTTCATGTATGATTGACTTTCAAGCGTGATTTTTAAGGTATGACGGCGTGGGATTTTGAAAAAAAAAAGACGAATAATAATCATTCCGACTCTTGAAATACCGGATCTATGGTAATTTCGAATTCTTGCTGGAAAAAATGGTTAAGATTTTGAGGAATTTACCCATTGATTTAGTGCCATCAGAATCGAGACATTTACAGCAAGTACTCTCAAACTATTGCTTAGTTTTTCACAATATTAGCCTTATTCTTAGCTTAATAATTAATTAGCTGGCATGTAATTAGAAGTGGCGGCAGATTGGAATAAAAGAAAAAATAACGGAGGCACGTCACTATGCTTTCGCAGGACAGTAAACAGTGAATGTCTCACGTCAATTCCAGACAAGCCCGGTATACGTTTCTCTAATTTTCATAATGAAGGTGAAGAGAAAAATAGTAATAGACAAACAGAATTCAAATATTGTTTTATTAATTATCAATCAAGCTTCGACAGTTTAGCTCAACGAGAAATATAGTTCTGTAATTATGTTATGAGTGCATGTTTCCTTTATATTACCTTACTTTCACAGGCCTGAAGAAAATCCAACAGCAAAAGGAAAAAGATTTTTTGAAAGAACTATACCGGCTTTCATAATAATTATTTAATTTACAAAAAAAAAAAAAAAAAAAAAAGCGCCTAGACCGTTTATCGGGATTGGGCACCCTGATCCAGACGCTAATTTTTTAGCTGTAAGGCTGAGCCCAAGAATGGCTGCAAAGTCTCAAATACATGTATTGAATAATGCCGATTGATGGAAACACAGAGTCAATAATTCGAGAAGTTATACACCACATCACATTGCATGAATTATACATGAGGGCTCTTTTGCCCCCTTGTTTTATTTTATTTTATTTTGTTGTGTTTATTCTTTAATTCTGCCTTTGGAATTCTTGTCCATTATTTACCATTAACCATGACCCAGTTTGGCTGGCTAGCCTTTTTGGTCCCCCCTTCGGCTCACAAGATTGAGCCCACAGCATAGAAGAAAACCAGAAACACAAATATAAAATTATGGCGAGGGACTTCCCCCCAAATCTTCTCCTACCAACCACTTTTTGCCGCTGCTTTTCTTGAAACGAACACAAAGTTTTGAGAACAACATCAACTTTTTCTACAGCTGGAAACCTAAAAAGAACAAAATACATATTTACGTTCAGGCTATTGCCTGTGAGCCTGAATTTTTTAAATTATTAACTATAGCTTGAATTGGCTGCGGACTTACCCGCGGGCACAAATACCTATTTGCTAAAACAAACTGCCCCAATGGTTTCGTTGTCGTCCAAAATCTTCAGAGGAATGAACCATAGGCTACCTTCAGATAGCCGATACACCGGGTTTCATGTTTTTAGAAGAATGGGCAGAGATTTAACGGGGATATCTCTTACGGGAAGAGGTTTGCCACCTAACTTCTTGAACTCTTCTGATAAGCCTGGGATTTTTGGCGTAGGGAATAAAACTGGTGGGAAAACAAAGGCATTAAGAACGCTAAAAGCAAAGTTCCATTTAAGCTCTAATTGGTTCAATCATTCTCATGAAACTGGGGAAGAAGAGGATGATTACGCGTTTTTGTGTACTCAACTCAACTACAGCCACACGAAACTACGCAATCCAGAGGAGCCAGAGACAATCAGAGTCATTACAAAAGCATTCACTACAATTCCTATAACGATTTCGCCCAATGTTAGAGGTAAATGGGATTTTGTCTTAGAACTATGGGCAAGATTCATCGATCTTTTCCACTTTTGGTCTTACTTAAAATCTTTGTCGTTAAAAACCAAGAGCGGGCGATCACCTGATGCTGTTTCCATACTTGTCTTTTTATCTGAGGATGAGAAAAAAGCAAAAGAAAACAACAACGCGTTTGCAAACTATAATCCGAGAAACAAAAAGTCTGACTTTATGCTGTTAATGGCACATAAGGTTAAAGACTTCACTAGATCACGCCACAGAAACCGTGAGATAAGACCAAGGTCTCGAATTAGATTCAGACGCTTTGCCAAAGAGACTTTTGCAAGTAACATTCGCTGGCTCAAAAGCCGCCGCAACTATACCCTGCTGGTAATAAGCTTTGAGGTAACGACCAGTAATATTGGCGCTAAAAAAGGGGAAGACTGGACCAAAATTCCGGAAGCTTATCTTGAGACTTTATCATTTTCTGGATCTCACATTTTGGACCCCACTTCCTCTGCTATTGAGCTTTTGAATGAGCCCTATGAATACTGGGATTTAGGACCTGAAAGTCCACAAGCCCAAACTTTTGGAAATGTTCAAAAAGGCATTTATGATTTTAGTGAATTTGAGTACTTGCGAGGCTCAGGAACGGAAACAGGTACCATCGACTTCCTGACATTAACAAGTTACGAACCTGACTTATTTGTGAAAGAATCTGCAATTTCACAATACGATGTTCCGGACTTGAATTTCAGTTACCAAAGTACCAAGGAAGAGGAGGAACTAGGTCTTGCAGTGAAGCTGCTTCTTGAAATTCCACCCATAGACTTTAGTTCCGCTGACTTTCTGGGTCCGCCAGAGGTTAAAGACACAAAAGCAACGGGTGAATTTTTGCAGCCACCAGAAGTTTCTACAAAGCAAGTGCCCTACCCAGTGCCAGAAATGAAGACTTCCTCCCGCATTGAAGTATGGGAAGATCCCGGATTGGTTCTCGCATGTCTTGAATTCTCAAATTTGAACGTGGTAAACGAGACTGAAGTCCCGGGAAAGCCTCATCAAATTTTGTTAGGGTCTGAGAAGGATTTAGATACTGATGCCACTTTCGATACTAAAACCTGGGCAAGGACCCATACTTCCGAAGCGTCTACAAATGTTTACGACGATGAAATCGAAACAACCGTATCGTTAAACATCGCCACGGCCAATTTGGGTGATGACTTTGAAATAGATGATTCTGCAACCTTGGACTCCGGTGAACTTGAAGAACCGTCTTTGCGGCTCACAGATCCACTGTTCAGAACTCTTGATCCCTCAATCGTCGATAGAGATGATGATGCCCAAAGCTGGGTATGCTCCCCTCCACTCCAGTTGAAAGATACCGGGTCGTATTTTGGAATGTTCTGGGATTCTAACAGAGACGTTGAAATTGAAATCTTCAATCAATTGACACTTAATTTAAACAATGAGAATTCAAATAAGGAAGCCTCGGGATTCACAGAGCCCGATTTGTTGGAAGCATGGCAGTACGAGCTGGACTTTGAGTCTGTGGTGTCGGAAGATGGACCAGGCCAGCGAGAGCAAACCACTACAGATTCTTTAACGGACTCGGGCGAAGTTTCCTCATCTGATATTGCAGAGCCTTCAATTGATTGCTCAAGTATCATCAGTGACACTGAAATAAACTCCCATGTATCCATCTCACTCCAGGAGAATGTTGATCAATGCCTAGCAGCAAAAATACCGAAGAAGGTACATTTTGATGAATTAGAAATTGAGTCTATCTCGGAACAAGAGAAAGCAGATACTCATACTAGTTTGACCTTGCTAGAAGTGAAAAATATTCTAAATGATACTCCGGTGGACCCACGTGAAGTGGACAAAGAAGAGCATGAGGCATATGACAGCGACGAAGAGGATGACATCATAATTAAAGCCCTTTTGGTAAAGAACCAACCGAAGGATGTTAGCAATACTGAGCATTTGGTCGAGCAATGCCGGAAAAAACTCTTTAAAACTTCATTGATTTGGATGAGAACAGGCTTGTTGCTTCTTGAATTTGAGACTAAAAAGATATACCCCGAGAAAAACACACAAGAAGATAGGAAAATTTACGAAGTTAAGGAAAGTAGTGGATCTGGATCTGGATCTACCTCTCCAAAAAGTATACCAGAAAAAGACACTCCAACATTGCCTGTTCCTGAAACTATCCTTGAACTCGAGAACCGGTTGATCAAAACTGGTCATATTGTTAATATTGAAGAAGTTCAGTATTTGCTGGGAATTATCTTTAACTACCGCCGGGTCTTCATGCACTTAATCAAAAATGTGGTACTGCCATGTAATGATATGATAACCCTGTTGGTTCGGGATATTTTGTCTGTTCGGAAGTTGGAAGCCGAATTGTACTCTTTGGGATCAGGAATCACTAACGAGATTTCTATTATAAACCAAAACTTAGAAGATAAAGAGGCGAAAGACTTCCCTTACTGGCAAAAGTTGAATCGTTGTCATACTGCTCTTGCAGATGTTGATAATAAGCTTGAGAAGTTTCATGACGCTTTTGATATTCTAAGAAGTGGTTTTGGTGGCCGAATCTCTGAAATAAAAGACCGGATAACCAACATTCGGATTATAAGAGACCGGATTTTGAAAAAATACTATCTTTTTTACGAGCCCAATAAGTTGCAGGGTAGCTTTGGTACCCAGGATATTCATCAATGCACTCACGTGGATGAATATAAACAGAGCACCATATGGCACTACAACGCTGATTTTGAGGAGTTCGAAACTCTCTTGGCCAAGGACATTGAAGCCTTGGTTTTGAGCAAAGACTCAGTGGGAGGAATGATTATACTGATACACGAAGGCCTTGCTTATATCAAAAAGGCAATAGGATTAAGCGATTTGAGGCTACCGCTGCAAACGGAAGAAGTGATTGCTACTGCTGGGGGAAGCCCACGTGACAAGCACTGTTTTTCTGCTAGCGGGAGTGATAGCGGTGAATCAGAAGCAGGGTTTTTGGGCAAGAAGCACAAGCGTAAGAGACGAAGAAATCGGGCGAAAAAGAATAAGAGGCCAAAGACCAAGAGGCAAGCATCCAAAGAGAATGAATTTTGAGGAAACAGTGCTTTGCTAAACAAAACAACCCATACCTGCCGCCAAGTTCAACCTTGAGGCAACTAGCTATCTATACCTTGCTACAATATTACTTTTAATAAAATTTCGAAGAAGAATGCGATTGTTTGTAACCGTGTAAAATTTATTCTATATGTATCGAATGAAGTGAGAGAGAGAAGGGAACAAAAAGAAAACAAACAAACAAGCCTTCTAATGACTATAGGCCATGCAATCAAAGTCCCAGCCAGGAAACCACTTTGCCTGCTGACACTGTTGCACGGTCCAAGAGGTTCCGTAAATCAAGGGGCTTAATTTGTAAAAAATAAACACCACACCACAAAGATAAGCTTCATAAGCCCTAAGCCAAAAACCAGACCAGAAGCGAGAATTGGTGCTGGCCTTATATTCGACAAAGTGAGCGATGGTTAACACAAGAAATAATACACTGGTCAAGTAGTGATGTGCAAACAATTGGCGGGGCATAAACCAGAAGGGCACAAAGTGGAGTGCCCAGGCACTGGCGTATTGCATCAGAGCAAGGAAATATGCGTTTTCATTCTGAGACGAAACTGCCAGGACAAATGGGTTCAACATGCGGAGAGCATAGAAAGCAAACTTGAAGCCAAGAAGCACAAGCACCACCAAGCCTCCGTAGTAGACAGCCACATTGCCCAAAAAATAGATGTGGCTTCCTTGTTCATCAGTGAGCCGCTCGTTACCGTGGCCGTTACTGAAATAACTGATACCCCGTACTAAAAACGGCCACGTGATTGGCGCAGATGCATAGTCATGTTTCTGGGTGAAACTCTTGTTGATTCGCCACATGGCATGATGGTACTCGAGCATTTTGCGGAAAAGCAGAAGCTGCGGCAAGTTTACGCGGGGGTAAGTTTCCGGATCAGCATCTAATACCGGGTGGTTATTGCTTTCAATGTACCAGAGCGTGTTAGGAAGAGTTGGACCCACATTACAGAGCACCTGGTTCTGGTAAAACCCCCATTTGGGCAATTTGATATCGTGGCCCATGAGCACACACTGAGTGCCTCTATGCACAAGCTGAAACACGGTTTCTGTGGCACGGAGCTTGCGCAACGGAAGCTCGTTGGAAGTGTGGGGCTTTCTGCCAATAATCTTCACCCTCCACTCGTAGTTAATATCCTCGGTATCTTCACGCATGCCGTGACACGATACCTCATTGGAATAATCGTGCTCGGAATTGGGTGGGCGCACGTCGTTGGCACGCAAGTACTTCTGGGTGGCTTTGTGGAAAATCTTGACGGTGTCACCGTCTTTGATAGGCCGGAATCGAGTGTCCAATTTCCCTTCGTAGTTAGTCCCGTGTGTTTCAAGAACCCACTGGTTGTTTCTATCGGGAGAAAAGCCATACATCGACACCTGCTGCTCTCGAGACCCTGTTTCGTAAGGGTGATCGTGAGAGTGCAAATAGGTATCGAGTCTATGGTGTCTAAGTGTCACTGTGCTGCCATAAGATACGTCCACAGCAGTATTTCTAAGTTCATCAGAGTCCACAAACCCGGCCTTGAACACAGGCAGCATGGCCCCCGAGCCTGTGCCGTTGAGTGGGAGCAGCATGAAATGCACGGCAAACAATCCACAATAGATTGTGCCAGGAACCACAAGAAATGCTACAATTCGGGAAATCACGTGCGCCACAATCTGTTTCCACGACACTTCAAGATCTCCCAAATAGCCCCAGATCTGGAAGACTGACCAGCCTAATACCCATGCAAGTGTGAAAAGACCAGTGAGTTTTGTAGACACCGTAAGTCCCAAGGCAACACCTGTCGCAAGTAAGGTCTTTGTCCATTTGCGGGAAAATGGTTCTGCCGCTTGGAATTTCTGGAAGGAGACCACCGTAAGTGCCGTGAATGCAACTAGTCCAGAATCAAGCATGATCAAGCGGGATTGAGTGGCAAGCGAGTTCTCGAAGACCACAAGAAATGCACTCACAGCCGCAATTCTAGGTCTACATCCGGACGCCCGCAAGGCTAAAAACACCAGCACAACAGTGAAAATGCCACAGATTGCAGAGAATAGCCGCATGGCCACATATGGCACGTTATCATCGTAGAAATCGCCGATATTTTCAAACCCAAACTCGCCGTTCCAGCGGAAGATGAGTGCGATCCAGTAGAACAATAGTTTTACCAAAGGCGGGTGCACATCAAGGAAAAACGCACCGTCAAAATACTCCTGAGCGTAACCGCCAAAGTGAGTTTCGTCAAATACCACTTTTTGTGGGATTTGGAGCCGGAAGGTCCGTACAATTACTGCTACTAACAACACCACTACCACGTGTCGATAATCTGCAGCAGTAAGCGTGGATTTGGCTGTGGATGCAGGCAGCAATTTTGTCGAAAGGTATTCCCGAAAACGCCCCGGCTTATATCCGGGCGGGAGACCAGTTTCTTTTTCCGCCGACGGCATTGGCTTTGTTTGTGATTGCTAAAATATGATTTTAGTTGTAACTTTTTGGAAAAGAACTTGGCGCATGCACTCAAGTACACTGCGCAGGTGCACTGACGCGCCACGGTCGTCCAAGTCAACTCAAATAACGCGCAAACTTTAAGATGGGTGCGCGGCGGCCTCCTGATCCGGGGGTACCTCGCAGCGAAATCCGGGGTATTTGAAGTTGAAGGAATCTACTGTACTATTATGGAATAATGGTATATTTTCTATGCATTGTAAAAACAGCGCCAGGTTCCTTGACGTAGGCGTCTTTAATAAATAATGATTCGTTTTTTATATTCTCAAGTTTTAAGACCTTGGATTGTCTTTGGAAAGGGGAAGAACTTAACTCTAGCTCCACGAACTTCTATGAAGCATGATCTTGAAATCTGACTCTCAACCTCATCACATTCATAGAACTCAAGGTTTTTTTTTCCCCAGTCTTTTTGAGAAAAAAAGAAGGAAAAGGGTATTTGAAAAAAGCGTCTGTTTATGAATATGCAGCAGCCTCCCTTTAGTGCAACACCCCTTATTCTTCTCTTATTCCGCGCACAGAATAGCTTATATTCTAGGGCCATCACAAAAATCGGGGATTTTGTCCCTTTCAGCTCTTTAGTAGCCAATGTAAAGCCCGCCACCACGTTCTTCCAACTCTCCTGCAACATACGACACACCATCGGATTTCGGGTCCCACCCGAGTTTGGCCGTGCACCGCACATTCCGTAAACAAGGAAGTCGGTTTTCGCTGAGAGCTAATGCTAAATCGAGCGCGTCCAACTTATCCGTAGTTCCAAGCATACCACTGCTATCTATATACAAGGCGCGGAGCGGACGAGGCGTATCGTGGCACGACGGGAGGTAGCGTATATCGAAGAATTCTGCCGAAAGATAGTCCACTGCTACTTCAAGAGTACGTAAGTTAGGACATAGCTCAAAGACCGAATCAAGCGAGTTTGCATGTAATCCGGGCATTGGGAACTGGACACGAAGCAGGACCAAGTTGCGGCCAAATTCAAGAAGCAAATGCTGAAAGCCAAAGTGCTCTATTTTCGGGCAATGGGCAAATTCTATGTGGCGGATCAGATCCGGGAATGCAGACTGCATCAAGAACTCATCGGAAACGCCTCCTGACACTCGGAGATACTCTAGTTTAGGCGGCCATTTCATATTACTGTAGTCATTGATTTCCAACGACAGGCGCGGGAACAGGAGATGTGTAAGTGCATCGAGGCCCCTTATTGACAGAAAAAGCTCCTCGAGATTAAGTGTTTCTGAAACAAGTCTCAAGTCTAGAGATTTGAGGTGCACACAACCTCTCAAGGCCATCAACGGCCCTAAGCCGAAACTGGTTTGTGGAGCCACAAAATGCTGGAGCACGGGCCGTGAGCGTTTAAGTAATTTTGCCACAAACGCGTTTTTCCCGCTCTGATTCACGTACGAAAGATCAAGTTCGTGTATATACGTACCGAACACTTTATGTGCATTCACGGTTTCCACAAAGCGGTGGAAATTATCGCCTCGTAGTTGTGGCACTCTATAGAGCATAGGGGCTGTGATCAAATAAATAAGCTTGCTGAGTCGGAGAAAGCGTGGTTTAAGCATACCGTTGAATCTCAAAATCTCGAAAATATAAGCAAGAATTTCAATGGGGAGCAGCATCTGGTCTGATTTCCTGGCATTTTGCTCTTTTTCAAGCTGCAACTGCTGCGAATGGGCCTCGCTGCCGTAGAACAAAGAACATGCCAAAACATCCACTTTTTCGAACTGTGAGAGTGGCCACATTTTGCCCCTCAATGAGGCCTGTTTTGTAAGCACATATACGGACCGGATATTGGTGTTTTTCGCCGGCGAGAAGTCCTCCCAGTTGCCAAAACGGTCTGTGGGCGTTTCTTCACTATTTTCTTCATCGCCACTATCGCCCCGTCCTTCCTCTACAAAACTCGACTTATACACATATCTTCGGTAGGGAGGACGGGTTTTCTTGGGACGTCTTTTGTTTGCTATACTGGGCAAATTTTCTCCACAAAGGGAGCGAGGAAATTAAATTTCAATTCTTTGGGCTTGAAACCTCGCAATATTTGCTGGAGAAAAAAAAAATAGAAAAAAAAAAGAGCCAGAATATGTGGTGGCAAATTAACTGAAGCTCTTTTTGCCTTTCTTAGTTATAGAAGAAGTAACCGGTGAAACTTATCCTTCTCCTTGAGGCCAACTTCAAAACTATCGTTCAATTTCTCTCAAAAATAAAAAACCAACTCTAAATATGCTAAGACAAATTTCAATCACCACGTGTTTGGGGCCCAGCGTTGAGGACAAGTCAACTGGCGGCCGGAAATATTGGCTATGCTGTGGAAATTCCGATGCCCGATGTGCCGGTAGATAAGCGTGGGGCCGAATGTGCCGGAGTCATATTGAGGAAGATGCGCACTACTCCGAAATCAAGAGCACGATTAGTATTTTGCGACATTGAGAATTTTCGGTATAAGAAAAGCATAGCCAATCAAGAACTTTCTCCCGGTAAAGTTTCGTTTTTGCATGAATCTATGATAAGGAAAAGAGAAAGGAAAAAAAAAATAAATCAAAAATACTGTTGGAGCATGTTAGATTTGGTCTCCTCAGTGTGGCTTTTGCAAGTGACTGTGCGCACTTAATATTACACCAGCAACCATAGGTTCAGTTTTACAGCTTAGGTTTGTTCAGATTAAAGCAAAAACTGGAACATTCACTCATATTTCGTTTTCTCGTTTTACTAATTTTCCTCCGTTTTCATCATCTTTCTTTTTCTTTCTCTCAGATCCACGTGAAGTTAACTTATGTCAGTCAAGTTTTCCTCAGAGGACGAATTGATTCATTAGTCTAAATGTTCATCAATCTTCGTAGAACAAGCAGTATTCCAAAAAATCCAGGCGTGTCAAAAAAGGTTTACCCAAAATAACAGCATCGTAAGCCGAAATTGACTTCTGCTAGGTTCATTAACAAAAGTCACTGACAGCCACCTTCTATGGTGATTCGAACAATGCACCTTAAGAAAGATAAAAGAGACAATTGAAGTGACCTGCTAGTAACTGTTAGGAAGTCAAAAAAAAAAAAACAAAAAAAAGAAAAAAAAGAAAATAAACAAAAAAACAAAAAAAATCTGTCATTATTCTTTGAAAACGATCATGTAGTATTCAAAGGGTCATGTGATTCTGAGGATTTCGACTTTCAAGTACTGGGGCAGCGAGTGTAAGTATTTACAAGGAGAGGCACTGGGTTTTCAAGCCACATATCCACATTGCTGTACATGAAAAACTTCCAATGATTTTGGCACCTGTGGAAGTCGAAAGAAAAGTCTTGCTTTTTTTCTTTCTTTAATTGCTAGTTAATGTTACTGGAACATTCTTATCGGAACTCCATTAATGTTCCAGGACTGCATACAACCCAAATTTTCTCCAGCCGCCACACTTATGAGCAAACTTTACACCATTTTTTCAAGTCAAAATTTAAATATCTATAAAATTTCAAAAGAGGTCTTTTCAATTATTTAAAATAGGTCAAAAATGTTAAGCAAGGGCTTCTACAAAAAAAAGTGTCAATGTTATCCCCTATTATATTTTGTGTGGAGCTCACCAATTCATAACTACTTGAGTCGCGGAGTTGAGAATTTCTTTTTTTTTTCCTTCCCGTAAAGTGGGTCGTGCGGCGACTATTCTCGCGTGAGGGAAGGGGCTCCTAAAATTTTTCTTTTTTTTTTTTTCTCACTTGATTTCTCATAGCCGCTGTATATATAATCCTTGTTTTTTCCTTTCATTTTTTGATAAACACAATCAACTTTTAAAAAGAAAATAATATTATAAGCAAACATGGTTTTAGTTCAAGATTTGTTGCACCCCAACCCAGCCTCCGAGGCTCAACAGCATAAATTGAAGACCTTGGTGCAATCCCCAAGATCCTTTTTCATGGACGTGAAATGCCCAGGTTGTCTCAACATCACCACCGTTTTTTCCCACGCCCAAACTGCTGTCACTTGTGACGGCTGCTCTTCTGTTTTGTGCACTCCTTCCGGTGGTAAGGCCAAGTTGACTGAGGGCTGTTCTTTCAGAAGAAAGTAATCTTGTTGATCTCAGTTAATAAGGCATGTTAAGAGAACGGTGAAAAGAGAGATAAAAATAATAAAATATTTAAAAAAAAAAGAAAGTGATCTCTCTTACTAAAAGAGATTACTATAGGGCCATGGGAGGAAGCGGCCGCAGGCAGGCGGGCACGCAGGCTCCAATGGCTTTCGTCGTCGTGCCAATTCGTGCTATTTTTTTACTTCTTTGACAGTCATGAAGTCGTTGCATTTAATGACTGGATCCCCGCTAGAACGCCGTGTGTATTGAATCAGTGCTGAGTAGGTACACTTGAGCTATTTCGGTTGCGGGATTTATCCTTAGAATGCATTTGTATAATAGATAGTCTACGGACAGGTAATTGGAATACATACTGAATTTTTGAAAAGCGGAAGGTGCTCTGTTAGAGCAGTGTAGTTGAAAGTAGGTCTAGATGATCATCTTTCAAGCAAATAAAGTGAAAGTGATTGACAAAGTTGAAACCTGGTATTTTCAATAGATAATTCGTAGATGTTTAGTTATTGGGTGCGCTTACAAAACTTCCTCGGTTCTTTCAAGAACTTTAAACGAGAATCAAAGATTGAAAATAGCCATTAGAATGAGCTGAATTGTTAGCGTTTCTTTTGATTCAAAGCAGATTCACAGGCTCTTAGACCTCTATTTTTGATCCAAAGGTTCAGATTTTTATTTGATTATTTGATTGAATGGTTATAGGTATCGGTAATACTAAACTAGTTCCTCACAGTTCAACACTTTTAGCTATGTATTTCATAGGTTAAAAAAGTAATAATTCCCCTTTCTTTCTTTCTTTCTTTCTTTCTCTATTCTCTATTCTATGTACATGTTCAATCATTACCCTATACTCCCGTTACTTGCCGTCGTATTCACGTGGATCCACATCGAAATTGGCCCTCTTTCCCTTCGTACGGTATTTCTTCGACTGTTCTAATTCCGAAGCCAAAGCGTCTAGCTGATCCAATGGATCATCGAAATCGCTGGCTTGGCGACTCACGAGTTTTTTCAGCTGCTGCTTGCGTTTCTCTTTGAGAACAAACTTCCGTTGCATGTTCGACATGCGTTTCAATTTATCCATATTAGCCTCCAGCATCCGGCTTTTTGTGACGGCACTTTTCTTGCCCAAAGCCCAGAGATCACCTTGGCGAGCTTTACGGGCATCGTGGTAGTCTTGGTTCCCCGTACTACGAGGAATTTGCCAGTACTCAATATTACCTGAAGGAGCACAAACTTTCAAACGCACGTTTTTCTTGATTTTCTCCGGTGTTTCAAGGATCCGCGGCATGTTTTGCTGATCTTCATACTGATGGTCCCGAGCATCTTTAATCTGGGCAATCGAAGCACTATCATTTGGAGCACGGTGCATGATCAAATAGGAGAAATTTCCCGATTCGGTATTATGACCGCCGGGCCGGCCCGATCCTTGCAAGTTTTTCTTTGTTGATTTACTAAGACCTTCAAGTCCAAACCCATCCTCGGCATCTTTATTCCATTGTGTGGCCAAACGCTTGCCTCGTTTGAGTTCCATTGTATACTTGGGCCGCTCCACGACCTGATTAAATGAGCAGAATTGGAGCCGGTGCTGATGGCCCGAGATTTTGTAGAATTTGGGGTCGCCGAGTTGTAAAGGGCAGATTCCATGATGTGGACATGGTGCCACTACACTCAAATGGTAGTTGACGTCATCTTTAGATTCCGTAGAACTAATCTTCAGGGTTTCATCAACTGCCACCACATCGTAATCCTCGGTATCTTCAAACTCAAATTTCATTTCTGCATCGGAAACTTGGCCGTATTTTGCCTCGATTTCCTGCGCAAGCAAATCTCCCTCATCTGCTTCATTATCTTCCAATTCCATTCTTTTAAGAAGATCCTGTTCATGCTGAATATGTTCTTCCGTTATAAGCTGGTCCTCACGGCGGATTTTTTGTGGTTTCACTGAAGATCCCCGGATATAAGGCCGAGGAATTTTCCCCCGCTCACCCACATGTGATTCTGGCCGGAGCATCACTTGACGAGCCCGGGCCACAATCTCAAATCCAAGCGCATTTCCTCGTTCAACAATCACCAAATGCCCATTTGGTTTAAGTAGACGTAAAATCATATGGAGATTCACGTCGACGTCACGTGGGAAGTTGTACTCACGTGAAAGCAAAGCCTGGTTTACAATAATAAGCTCATACTGTTTAGTTGAAGGAAGAGCATCTCTCAAACGGGTGCGGATTTGGATTTTCGAGGTATCGACAGGACCCACGTAGTCGTCTTCTTCAGGCTGCTCCGATTCGTCAAATTGTTCATTTTCTTCAGTTTCCTCTTCGAAATTTTCAGATTCTATGGTGCCACGGATCTCTGCAAGCCCCACACTATCTGTCTCTGTTTGAAGATCGGGGATTTCATTCAATTGTCGGGATAACAAAATCTTAGCCCGTTTCTTCATTTCCTTATTGGTGCGGCCAACCACATACACTTCCTTTGTTTTTGGCTTGAAATTATTTCCCATAAGTTCGTTAAGTGCAAGCATGCCTGTACCTGGCCCATATCCTATGTCAAGCACTGAATTAGGTGCAAAAGTAGGGCCCACTCGTTTCTTCAATTCTCCAAGTGCACGGTATGCATGGGAATAATTTTGCAAGAAAAGCGCTGCTATATGTGCATCTGCATCAAGTGACAGTTCTGGTGCTTTTTGTACTTGCTCTTTTTCCAATGCCTGGAAGATTTGCGCTGCTCTTTCCCGGAGTTTATCTGGCTGCACTCCCAGCAACACATTATTATTAATAGCCCGGGAAAGGGCACGTGGCAATTTCACCACCAGACTATCTACACGAGCATCCAAAGTCTTGGAATCTAGCCGGGCCTCTTCTGAATTTTGGCCTTGAAGAAATGTCCCATCTTCATTTCTAAATGGCGATGCAGACGTTTCATATACAGATTTTGCCACCGAGGGCGTGGTGCTAGTTATATGATCTATACTAATAACTTCATCATTTTCAAGATTAACCCCTTCTTTCACCAACTGGCCGAATTTTTGTCCATCTTTAGTCCGATCAAAGGGAAGAGGCGATGCGGACTGCGTAGAGTGATATCGATGAAGGCCTGGTCCTTTGGATTTTGACGCTATGCCCATACTGACAACACGGGGCGCATGAACTTGCACCTTAGTGCATGCATGGTTAAATATTAGCCGTTTTGCAAGCATCGATAACGTGTATTAATGTAGAATAAGAATATCGTTGTAGATATATAGCTCTTGGCTTGAAGAGCATCGATGCACCAGTATACAGGTCGAGAAAGCTGAGACTGGATTATCCCAGTCACGTGATGTTGTTATTTTTTGCATTTGGCGGGCCTATCAGAATGAGCCGGTTAGTCAACAAGACTTTAAGTTTGATTTTTTTCTTTTTTCAATATTAAACTTTATAATTTTTTCAATTTACTTGATTTTCTTATGGCGGAGAAACAAAAGAGCAGTTACATGCCTCGCCATAATTCCATTTATATACCGTAGCTTAACCTCGAACATATAATAGATTGAATCCACTTGAAACTAATTTGATTCATTTGCAGAAAAAGAATACGATTTTTAAGAAAATACTTTTGTGATTAAAAATCCAGACCTTATTTTTCTTTTCTTTTTTTTTTTTTTTCGTTTTTCCCAAATATTCTCCTTTCGATTGGCGGAAGACTCACTTTATACATGCGCAACATTTTTTTTTTTCATGAAACCTCGGAGAGAGCACAAATGTAACACGCCTGAAGCGGGGTAGCTGAAAAGTCAATTTGTTCATAAATAGAATTTCCCACTAATGATAACTCAATAAATTTATCGCTTTCACTCTGAAAAGCTTGCTATCATGTTTTTTATTTTACTTATCTGAGTTCTGGCAGTTCCAGCTTTTTGCGTTAAAGCAGCGTTGAGTAAATTCTCCATTTGCCAATTTTCCTCAAAAATAGTCATCACATCTTTCAAGTCACCAATATAAAGTTTCTTTTCAATCTGGGCATTTCTTTTTCGTTGCTTTTTTGTTTTCACCACTTTCCACCAAATATGTCATACCCCACAAACCTGCACATAATCGCCGCCTCTCGCGTACAGCCGTTCGTAAATCCTCAGCTGTCCAATTTATTGATGTATCATTCAAGCATTGGGCGATATTTTTTTCTTCATAAAGTCTATAAAAATCTTAATCAGTAGACGTATTAGAATAAAGTCGAAAAAAAGGATTGAGATAAAAAAAAACTCTGCGAAATCATTATAATCAAACGAATAATGTGCGTTTTATTAGGCTCACTCTTTTAGCCGAAAAGAGATACAGTAGAATATGAATGCTCAATTTCTTCATTTTTTCTTTCATTTTTTTTTTCTTTGCAAAGACTCTACCTAAAACTATGAAGAAATTAATTAAGGTTCGTGCCAGCAGGTATAAAGAATTATTCGATCATCCTGAAATACTCCCGAAACCTTCTTTACCATCCAAACGTGTCGTGTATTCATTTCACGTATATGTGGCTCAGCCCCGAAAAATGAAAAAAACATGCAACTCCAGTAGATCTTAAGTGGTCAGCACCGGGCCCAAAAAGAAAGAAAAAAGCGCAAAACAAAAAAAAAACGCAACCGGTCGTCCTATGTACGGCTTGATTAATCTCAGAATTTGGGCTATGTGGGGAAAACCGCAATGTAAGCGCAAATATTAGTCAAAAAAGAAAGAAAGGAGAAAAGCAGGCTACGAGGGGTAGCATAATTTGTAGAATTGTGGGGAAAAAGTCAATAAAGCAATTTTTTTCAATGGTGGCAAAAGAAAGAAATGAAATGAGTCATGAAGTATATAAGCTAGCCAGCAGTTCTCGGTTTAGCCAATATCTTATGTATCATTTCCTCACAAACAGATATAATCAATTACCTATTATATATACATTTAATTCAATTGTGAGCTTTTAACACCCACTTTTCTCATTTTTGATTTTTTTTTTTTTTAAGATGGTCCACAGTTCATTCTTAACTGCTCTTGGAGTGGCTGCTCTTACAAGTACTGCTTCAGCACTAGTGGCTAATAACAATACTAATCCCGATAAAATTTATTCTGCGGTATTTGAAAAGGAGATTTTGGGCTCTTTGGTGTTTTGGCCTACTAATAACTATGCCACTGTTGGTGTTGGACTCGAGAAGTTCCCTCTTGCTGGAGGTCCTTTCAAATACGAAATCAATGAATTGCCCGTTGATCAATACGGCGATTGCCCTTCCCCACTGGGACCTCTCGACTATACAAATGGATCTATGAGCGTGCCTCTGCTCTCTAGAAAGAGGCCCGGAGATCTTTCGGGAAACCACGGCATGATTAACGGAACTTCGGTGGCTGAAGTTTACATTGACCCAACATTATCGTTGGACCCTGAAAGCCCCATGTTTGTTGGAGGCAGGTCTATTGTGGTGCGTTATGCTAACTCCAGTATTCTCACATGTGCAAATGTAACAGAGGAAACTAAATTGCACCCAAGAAAGGGGTCAGCGAAAATGGTTGCTAAGTTTGCCGGAATGAATCCTTTCCAAGAAATTGCTAATGGATTGACTGGAGGATTGTTTGGAGGAAATAGCGGTGGTCTGAATGGCGGACTGAGTGGTGGCGGGTTACTCGGTGAAATAACCGGTGGCTTAGCTGCAGGCTTGTCGTCAATTTTTGGCCTTCGCTAATGAATTTTGATTAGCTTCTCTTAGTTTCTTTCCTTCTCTTTTAAATTCTTGTTGCTTGTTCTTTTTCTTTTAATCAATTCGCTGCGTACCCTAATTAATATAATATAATATAATGTTCGATTTGGTTTACCGTTGATTTTACCACACACTGGTTGATTGCAGTAGTCACTAAGTTTCTAAAGAAAGATGAAAATTACCTTCTTCAGTCGAAATATTTTTTTCCGATTAGTTTCCTGTTCGTGGTCTTCACTCAGCCTCTCTGAAAGAAATTGGCAAGCTGTGCAGCCAGTTCTTTATTCCTGGAAAAAGAAATCTACTGTACTCATTGAAATTCAATTCTTCCCACTTTAGTTGAGCCTTCAAGCTAAATTTTCAAGTTGAACAATTTAGTTGCCCTTCCCTTATACTTAACGATAAGCCCATTACAAATTGCAGCTCCAAATTTTTTAAGAAGTGGTTGCGAAAACTCACCTATGCTCTCACAAGAACCAATACACACCCGTGCACCACCCAAGAGAAAAACTAACCAACCGAGTCGCGATATTTTTTTTTTCCTGTCTTCTGTTCTCAACCGCCAATACCCAATTATACTTCTATTTGACTCTCAGTTATTCATCAATTCTTTCACACAAAAACCATGTCTCGTCCATTTTTGACCCTCACATGTGTAGCAGCAGGCATTGCCGCCCAAAACGCCGCCAAAAAACCCGTGCATGCCGAGTCGAAGCGTAGTTTCTATGAGAACGAGCAACTGGTGGTCCCAGTTCCTGGTTCTGTGACTCCTGCTACCGCTGAAGAGGCGGAGATTTTGGGCCCACGCCGCCTAGTCAACGGTATGACCGTGCGCAGTGCTGCGCCGCTCGAATCCGCGTTCAAAACCGTGCGTGAGGCCGTTTTTAACGCCTATTCTAGTGTTCATTCTTACCTCCATGACAAGAAACACACAGTGATTGCCACCGAGCGCCAGGTCACGGGCACAGTGGCCGCGCTTCACAGTAAGCACGAGGATTTGTTCCCCACGCTGGTGTACATTGTGATTGCCGGACTTTCAGGTAACATTTTGGCCCGTAACAAGGGATTCATTGCACGTGCCGTGTACCCATTTGCCTTGGGCACGGCAGCCTTTGCTTACTTATTGCCACAGACATTTGAAAATACTCGCCAGTTTTTGTGGCGTGCCGAACAGCGTGTTTTGCCCCAGGTGGCCGAGCAACAGGTGGCTGTTTTGGACCATGCCAGTGTGCTTAAATCTCAAGCTGAACAAACGGCAGCTTCGGGCCAGCAAAAGGTTCATGATGGTTGGGAGAGCTTGCGCCAGTCTGTGTCGAAGGTCACGGGCTTGAACATTGATGAAGAGGTGCTGAAGAAGTAAGGGCTTTTGTTTCAAAAAACCTTCATCTCAGGTATTAAACGCATTCTTTGAATTTCACTTCATGAATTGGTTAAGAGTAGGTCACTTGTTCGATATGAGTCAAATGCTTCAGTATTCGGGGAATTGCTGGGTTTTACTAGGAAGGTGGTGATGTCAAAACTTGAAATAGCGTATTGATACTAAGAATTAGGGAAGAGCATGAGGGTTTTCCTCACGCAAATTAATGTGCTTCTTGATCCTTGGCCGTTCTTAAAGTGGCGAATTCGGCGGCATGCTCGGTATTTACTTTCCAATCTCGCGACGCGGCTTCTCGCAACCACAAAACGACAGGCTATCCAACTCAACGCGGAAAACAAGTTTGGAGTCGCAATTACACCACAAAACTTTCCAGATTCGTGACAGTCCGTTCTTTTGAGTGTATTAACTTCCAAAGTATAGAATAGTGATTCGGCAAGAGACGGTGCAAATTTGTGCAAGTACTTTCAACAAAGCAAAATTTTGTGACTACTTTCAACCTTCAAAGTAGGAGGAAATACACAAGTACCGGAACAACCTAGAACAAAATCAAAATCAAAATCAGAAAAAAAGAAAGAAAAAAAAAAAAAATAGAGAATAAAAGAAATAATGGAGAAACCGCCGGCATCCTCGGTATTCCAGTCGGCGTACTCGACCCTCAAGAGGCCCACGACAGCTGCAGTGGTCAAAATGCTTCATAAGTTGGTATCAAATTACCCGCAGGTGCAAAACAAAAAGAAGATAGGGGCAGTGGACCTTCAGCGGCTTATTGAAAAGGCAACCAAGGGCCAGAAAAAGGCCATGACCTCTCAGCAAACACTAGTAGAAGCACTCACTACATGGGGCTCTGATTTGCCCAATGAGGAAGTTGTAACCATGATGCGTGATTTCACCGATCTTATAGAATGTGTTGGTTTAGCTTTTGCTACACAGGCCGATCGCCTCAACTCGTTTAAAGTGAAGTTGGGCGCCATTGCCAGTCGTGAAGATCGGCAACAGTTTCTCTTATCAATCCATGAAAATTTGCAGAAACAGTATAATGACACTGCACTAAAACTGGGTCCACAGGCGCAACAGTCGACGCTTTATTTGGATCAGATTGAGGAGAGCGAGTACAACCTTAAGCTTATTGAGCAGCAATTGGCTCGAACAGCATCGATCAATTTGCGTGCAGCAATCACCGAGTACTTGACATGGCTTCAAGGTGCGTTGATGAATTTGAGCCAAAAGGCAAACACGCTTGCAGTGCAAATTCGAGATGGGGATCCAGCCTCTCCTGTAAGAAGATTGGATATGCCTTCTGTTGACCAACAAGCAGGCGACTTTGCTATGGAAAGCTCGAAAACTAGCCCTTTGAATATGCGGCCGCCCGGCGAACATCAGTGTGGGCTGAGCAGCTCGAAAAAAGACCGGTCTCGAGCCGAGTCGGGGCTTCGGGACATTGCCGAGATCCTCAAGCGAGAGGACTTTTTTGCCAGCAACGTGGCGAGAGAGCATGACGCCGATCTCGCGACTCGATTACGGGACAAGGAGCTAATGTACGATATCCGCAACTTTGAGGAGAACCGTGAGGGCTGGGGGATGCATAGCTGAACAAATACTGTTTATTTCTCTTGAAATATAATCTTCTATGAAATGTGATCGATTTTCAAATGCAGGTGTGATTTACACTTATGTATGTATATGTATATGGATATGTATGTACAAGGCGGCGGCAGCGTTGTCGTTGTTGTCGTTGGTGTTGTTAATGTCGTTGCGGTTTATGTTGATGCTGTTTAGGTTACAGGTTATCCTTGAAGATCTTCTTTCCGATCTCATACGACGAGATCATGATGGCACACAGCGGAGCAATTTTCATCACACGTGGCGCAAACCCACTATAAAGGGCCATGGCACCTTCGGCCCGATAGATTTGGGTGAGAAAGTGGAACATGGAGGTGCGGGGTGTGGGTTTAAGTTTGGTATTGTTTTCTTTTTGAGTGGCGATCTGAAGACGGGTCTTACCCACATCAAAGGGATTTGTGAAAAATGCAGCTATTGTACCACTTACGGATCCGGAGAGGAAACTGGTGGCAAACACTTTCCAGTCGTCTTGTTTCACCTCGTGATTATTGAAATCCACACCCAATTTAGCACTGAAACGTTCCTTGAAAAACTCGTAGCACAGCCAGTAGATGCCCAGAAACGGCACGTCACGCCATAGCGTGATTTGTAATCCGGTGAACATCGAGCCGTAGCCGTTTTTCTTGATTGCAGCCGCCAGATCTTTTATTAGCAGGCTGATGAGCTTGGTTTTCGGTCTTTCACCGTGTGTTTGCGACGGAATCGATTGGAGCCGCGTTTTAAGAAGCTCGATCGGGGAAACGACGGTGGCCGACATTGTACGAGCAAACATCCCGCATAATAACGGGTTGAGCGGATGGTTATTTAGTGGCGAAATCTCTTTTACGTATTCGTATCCGGTGAAATAGATGATATTAGAAGGCACGGCCATAAGTAATGTGAGCGAAAGGCCACGCCACAATACACCCAAACCTTCGTTGCGGCTGATCACCACCATTCCTTGGAAAGTCAGGGTGATTTTGGGACAATTTTTCGCTGTTTCACAATATGACTGGTTCACCCAAAAAACACCTGGCGGCAGCAGCAGCAGCGATATATTCAGGGGTATTTTGGGAGCCGCCACGTCACAGCACGCACGTGCCGTTTGCATGATCTCTTGTTGTTGTATTCGGATTCTCACCACATCAAATGGAGTCACGGCAAAAGACGTGACCAAAGATCCCAGACATGCCGAGATCATGCGTTGTATGGCGGAGATTTCACCGGAAGATTTCGGCGGCAGGTTCGGTTGCCGCTGCAGATGTGTGAAATGAAGGCTTTCGTCTTCGACGGCGGCCCCGATCTCAGAGGACATCGACATATTTTCTGCTATTTTTTTGTGTTTTTGTTTTGTTTTAAAGCTTCGGTTTTTTCCTGGAAATTGGCCTTTGCTGAACTGAACGTGAGCTGCTGGGGTGCGCTGGTGTGCATACATTATTTGTTGCCCGCCGCTTAAGAAATCACCAAGGCGTTGATTGAAATTTGGATGTTTTTTGAACTGCTGGTTTTTTCTTCTTCTTTTTTTTTTTTTTTATTGATTGTTTGCCGGTTTTTCTAAATTATTTTAGGAGCCCATGTTGAAAAAATATAAAATTAAAGCGAAATGGTGTGCCCAGCATTTGGTACTAGGTTGGCCCAGGGAGAAGCTGCAAAAAGATCTTATAAATCCACCACATGCTGTTTCGAAAACGCAATTATTTCATTTCATTTGCTTTCAGAAAATTTAGCGGTCGGGTCTATGTATTGATTTTTGTTTTTTTAATTACTTTCGAATGGGAATCCTTCATGTCGGGGTATTTTGTGGAGTAAGCCAACAGATCACCTTCTTATGGACCAGGCAACATGTCCGACGCGCGGACTTCTACTTCACTGCACGAATAGAAAGCAGCGCTCGCAATTTCCAGATTATTATGATGACTAGACGCCAAATACGAACTTTCTCCGCCTTTTTCTTTTTCTTGTCTTTTTCCTTGTCTTAAATTCATCCCCAATCATTCATCCCCAATCACTATTATGCTGTCTAGTATTCGGATATAATATCGGTGCATGTGTAGACATTGATGTGCCCATCCTGGTTGTAATTCGTGGCCAACATCATACGGTGCGGATGGAATGAAACCCCCGATAAGTAGTTTGATGTCCGGTTGGTGAGGTACGTGTCGTGCGGGTTTCTTAAACTCGCCACAATGTCTCCAGAAGTCGTCCAAATATTCACGGCCTTAGATCCCGTGGTAATAATTGGCGCATGTTCATGGACATCAATCGACCGAATGCTTTTTTCTGCCCCGGTAAATGTAGACACCGGTAATGAGCTACGTATATCCCACAAGTTCATGTAGCCATCGGAAGAACCACTAACTAATTCTCGGAACCCACCTCTCTGCATGCGCACATTCCGGATCGAGCCTCGCCCGATATTCTTGGCGCCACCACGCCCATTCTGCCATATTTTCACCATCGACTCACGCGAGTCAAGACGCCGGTCATATACTCTGAGACTGCCATCATCGAACCCGGCCACGAATATATCACCAGCAACTTGGTCCGATGTCAAACTAGTAATCGATGAAGAGGAACGCGCCGGGATATCCGAGATACAAAGCTCTCTTGGCGCATCCCAAACTCGAATGATCTTAACGTCTCCACTTACCAACAACGATCCACGTGACTGCTGCCATTCACTAATTAAACCAGAACTCTTAGAAGTAAGAAGCAAATCAGTTAAGGCTCTCCATGCTGCAACAAGCTTTACGGAATCCTCTTCGTTCTCGCTTTCATAGTGAAAGTCTTTATAAATCTTGACTACACCATCAGAAGAGCCCGTCAAAATTAAAGGCACGTCGTCTTCGTTCAAGAATTTCAAATCGGTTATCTTGGTACCAAAAGGGTTCCCGTTAGAAAACTTGTGCACGACACTGTTTTGCTCCCAGTCCCACACGGTCACGGTATCCTTTTCGTCAGTGGATACCAACAACTTTTCAAACTGCATGAACTCGATCAACTTTGGTTGAGTTTTGTTGCTGAGAACAGTCAATTCTTTGTTCCAGTCCCCACGTAAAGCCACCCTCTTTTGAGATTGAGTTTCTTGGATCGTTTCCTCATTTCTATTTCTGCGCCATAATCTCTTGACATATTCTTCCGAACCTGGCTCGTCGATTTCTGATTTCGACATTTGTGGTTCCTGGAAAGTTTCACAACTGTACTCGAAGAATCCGGACTTATCGGGAAGTTGTAAGTCCTCATTGATCTCCCTCAAATGATATCTAGGTGACTTGGGTTGGAACTCGACGCCATATTGACTAGTCACAGGACCGGAATTGAGTATTCTGGTGAAGTTATTAACTTCATTGTCCTCATTGATCTGGAAGGATTTGAATAATTTGGAAAGGCCAAGCCCCTTTAATTTGGAAGTTATGGAAGATGAATCCAGGTCGACTGAGTCTGCTTTGCCGTCATTATATGAAACCGCTCTCGTTTTTAATGAGCCTCCACTCATAGTTAGTTCATTCTTTCTGTTGATTACCGAGGCACTCGATGTCTGCCGTTTTAAGTTGTCTCTTTGCATGGAGATTGGTGTGCGATCGACAATGGGTGCAGACTTGAAATTGTCCTTGATATTGATGGTGGATTTACTCAACAAGTACTCCTGCATCTCTTTTACAAGTCCAGCCAAGTCACTCTCATTAAGCTTTACCATCACACTATCAATAAGAGTTTCTGCCAACTCCTTAACCTCAATATGAGGGTCTTCTGATAAAATCAACAAAGCTTTCCAGATAGAGCTGAAGATGGAACCATAGGCTGGCGATTTCTTTCTGAATTCTTGTAAATTGTTAGGATTATCAATCAACACGATCTCTTCTTCCAATTGGTTGAACGCAACAACCAAAAAGAATTTATCGTATATCTTAATGAATCGATTGATAAAAAAGACAATCTCTTTCCGTACAACAGTAGACCCATCCCCAAGTAGCTTAAGAATCACATTAGCAAGCTTTAAGTCTTGTTGGCGTAACTCATCACTTCTTAAATCAGCGCTTACATTTCCTGATCCACCATTCACGTCTCTTGAAGATGCAGCATTAAGAGCAGCATTCGTTTGTGGCGCTGAGTGCTGCATGGGTACACGGTTCTTTTGAGGTACACCCGATTGATCTTCAGGCAAATCAGTCAAAAAGGTGGTGAGCGCAATGATTATCGAGGTCCTCACCTCAGGAATCGGATCACTAACTAGGTCCAAAAACTTACTCAAGTACCCTTCCTTGTAAATGATCCATTTACCTTCAGGATATTTCAGCCATAATTGAGATAAAAGCAAGCAGCACCATTGACGCAAGAGCGGATTTTCGCTAGTAGCCACAAATTTCAAGCAGTTTGTCACCAATTCCACCGAGAAACAGAGTCTCTGGCCATTTCTAAAGTCTTTGATAAACAACGTTAAAATGAAAGCACTCATAGCTTTATGATCATCATTAACAATCACATTTCCCGAACCGTTGCTGGAATTAATAGAGCCTCCCGGGGCGCCCGGGGCGCCAATTGGATTGGATGGGCTAGAGTTCAAAATAAGGTAGAAATAGTTGTACCCTTTGTCTTTGCAAAGTTCCTGCTGAGTGCTTGCATAGTCAATCGCCATGATTCTTGCCCAAATAAAAATAAGCACCGGCTTCAATTCTTGTGCCGGGCTTTGAAGCAACTTAAGCACGTACGGAAAAATACCAATCGACAACGACAAGTAAACTGCCCATGGACCCAAGTCCAAGAATTTCAGGAGCAAAATAAGTGCTCGAAGCCGGTGTACCTGCGAAAGTAAAACCTGAAGCACGATGGGCAATTGTTCTGGTGGAATTTTTGTCGAGGATCCAGCATACTTGAGCCATATTTCGAACGCTGTTAATTGTTGTTCAAAGAAAGTCGAGTGCTGGTAGTTAGATAAAGCTTGAACCGTACCATTAGCAGCGGCATTATTCACAGCTACTGATCCATTAGACACAGACTGCACTCTTGCTTGTTGGCCCAGAAGATTATCTGCTGAAAGTGGCATTTTTGGCATCGAAACGGTGTAAGAGTACGGATCTGGATTATTATTTTTGATCAATTGGGCAAAAACTTGGTCAATGGCAAGGTCCCATGAGTCCCACATCGGATGAAAACGAACAGATTCCGGTAAAGGCGGGTCACTCACCGGGTTGCAATTGAGGTGTGGCATTATTCTTTTTGCAAGAAGGAAATTTCTAAACAACGCAGCTACCATTAAATCCTGGCGGAACAATCGTTTGAAAATGGGGCGTGATAACGACGTCCATGCGATTGTATCGGTGATAGCAGTGAATATCCAGTTGAGTTCACCTAATGGTGTGCGTCTGTCGGTGAGTTTTCCTGGAACGATAACATTTCCTGTTGAGTTTTTAGGGAGCATCAGATAGTAACTTTCCTTGAGTGGCAGTTGCATGATGAACCATTTGAGCGAAATGTCTATTGGACAAGTCAAACAGCATGTGAAAAGATCTGCCGGGAGATTAGGGCTCATGGGTAGAATTTCGTGCGATTTGCATGCAGCCAACTGGATCGAATCTAGGTATGCAGAAGTGGGGGATGGTGCACTCATATCGTGGTTTCCCTCGTTATCGTCGTCGATTCTTTTCTGGACAAACTTTTTGAAGTTGTGCACGATATTTCCTGCACTGTTACAGTCATAGACAAAAATTACTGGAGCACCAAGCCACGTCTGAAGGTCATAAAGCGATATCGGAATGTACTGAGTGTATCCTCGGTTAAACACCCAGATCTCACCACTAGCAGTTGGCTGAGGAACACCATGTCCATTATAATGAAATAGTATACGCTCATCTTTTGCGTTTCGGCGCAAAGTGTTGCAAAAACGCTTCACATCCTCAACACAGGGGTCCAAAGATTGCTTATAGCGAGTCCTCAAAGAAAGTGTTTCGTACTGATTCTGAAGATTCTTTCCGATCGCTTCGATCGCTTTTTTCGTATCGGGGAAATTCGATGGATCGCACCATGCCTCATACTTTGCACAAGGGTACGTTTTCATGATATCCGGTGGGTCTACTCCCAAGTTAAGGCAAAGCACAAGCACCGCAGAGATGGTTTTTTGGCGTTCCTTCATGATTTTCCAGTCCACAATTGGCTGGTAGTTTTTCGCATGTTGGGGCAGTTTCTTCATTTTTTCCAGCATCGGGCTGCCGTTAGCATTATGCCTTTTATCATCGAAATAAATATAGAAATTGTTTGCCAACGACGAAAGAAAGTTTTCCGAGTTATACTCCTCGTCAAACCCATGGCGCATTTTTCCATTGAGTGGTTGAAGCGGCCGCGGGCCAAAGACAACCTGCTGCAGCGATGACATTTGTAAATGATGCTAAGTTTTTCTTTTTTTATCTTATATGATGATGTTGTTTTTGTGGGCGTGTGTATGTGTGTAGAATTAAGTCAAGATTTAGATGGTTTTCATATGCCGTAAGCGTTAAACATAAACTTCGATTTTAGGCACGACGAGAGTCGAAAGTGGTGCAGGAGATAAAGCCGAGCGCCTTGATAGGTAAGTCCGCGCGAGTGCAACGTTGAGCTTCGAGGGCGCGAGGGGTAAAAATAAACCGCATTGAGAATGGCTGTAAATTCGTATATTCCTATTTCTTTGAAATAACATTTGGAATATTCTTAATAGCTTTTAGCTGCAATGATCGAGAAACTACTTCAAAGAAAATGTGACCGTTAGAATTGAACACCACAAAAATCCTCCCTAAACTTTAATAAGATCGACATTGTAGAGGCACCGGCTGCGAGAACCATCGTCTTTTTGCCCGAATTCGTCTGTATTTATTATGGTAAAGAAACCACTGTAAGACTTGCAGAAATATAGAAAAAATACATGACATAAATTGACTGGCGAAAGACCCCTATTTATAGTTTTTAGTGCTCTGAAAAGGATACTAGTTCTTTTACAGTCATGTTCAAGCAAAGCTGCTGCATGCGATTCCCCAGGTCAAATTTGTTTTCGCGGCACATCTATTTGAAAGACTTGAGAGCTACAGCGTTTTCTTGTATTAAATGTTCCCATTCCAACTAGAAAACACGATCCCTAAATGCTAGCAAGAAATTTGTTGTATTTCCATCAATTTCGCTTCTGTTTAAATAATTGATTCGAATTATTGCTCGCAAAAATTACTTTGTCTCTCACACGCTCAAAGCTAAAGGCACAAGTTCTTCATATAAGCTGTTCCGAAGAACAGGCCATCAACAGAAGGATTCACCAAAACACCGTTAAATTTGTGTCACAAAATCCCTTCCTCAAAACCAAAGAAGTACTCATCACTTCACATACAGAATTGAAAACTGATAAAAATGGCAACTATAATACCGCAGCAGAAGCAGAAGCAGAATCTAGATCGAAACTCGCAATCCGAATCGGAATCTGGCTCAAGTGTAAGTGACACGTCAGATTCAGGATCCGAATCATCGTCAAGTTCTGAAGCTGAATTGCCTCTCCTGCGACCAATTTTTCTTAAGAAAAAACAGAAAAAACCCGTGATATCTACACAGGATCTGAACCAGGCCGTTTTGGCTAAGGCAGAACATCTCCAGCAAATCGAAGCAAAATCAGTAGAAAAAGTGCCATTTGATGGTGTTGATGATAGCGATGACATTGACCCCGAACAAGAGTACTTACAGTGGAAACTACGAGAATCTGCCCGCAAAAAGCGAGATGCAGACAAGATTGCACAAGCTGAGCAAGCCAAAGAGGACGCAATGAGAAGAAAAAAGGGTATTTTCCGTGAAAATTCATCCCAAATTTCAGGGGATTCGATTGAAATGGAGTCTCATAAGAATGTCAAACTCGGGGCATTTTACAGTGAAGGCTTGGACGATAAGTTCTTGAAGCGGGACTATAAAGATGTGGAGGATAAGGAAGACCATAGTCGACCAACAAAGTACAAGAAGGCTTGAAGCCAAGGACTGATATATGATATAACATTTATTACCGGAATATATGATTGTCCATAAGCCAAAAGCTGGCTATGTTGGATTATTAGAACAAAGTCGACAGTAAAAAAAAAAAAACGCACCAGTGCATTTATATGAAACAAACCCCGTAAAACTCTCTCTCACTCTATATAACACGTCCTATTCAGCAAGATGAAGCTGTCTTCTGATTCAAGACATTACCCTGCCAACTGTAGTATTTACTCATGTTGACATGGTGTTTTCTCAGGGTGCCGGATTCATACATCGAACATCCATAAAGCGAGGCATAAGGAGGCGTATACAAATGCAACGAAACAGCAAAATCTTCAGTAGAAGCGTTCGAGATTTTGTGGAGGCCAATGTCGTCCGAAATGTACCCCACCTCATCTCTGTGCAAAACAGTTACTTGGCGAGGAACCATTTCATGGCCCTCAGATTCGGGAACGTCGTATAAAGATTCCGTGAGTTGGCCCTTAATCACCTTCATGCAGCAGTGGGCATTTGCGTGATCATGAATGGCACTTCCTTTGCCTGGACTCCACACAAGCACAAGCAAGTTGGCGTTTCCATTAATATTCACCACACCGTTTCTGGTGTATCCCTTTGTGGCGTCACAAAGGGCAAACTTGCCCCACTCGGTCTCGTCGGACTGGTACTCCTCCATCAAATGCTTGATTTCGTTAATGTCCACGTCTTCAGACAGCAAGCCCTTCGTTCCCAAAACGTCTCTGAGATCGTCAATAAGCTTTCCAAACTTGTTATCCAACTTCAAGTCGTTATTAGTTTCGTCCTCCAAACAGCCAAAAGTGGGCACGGTTTGTGTGGGCGCCGACGTGATTTTGCACATCATAGAGGCATTGACTTCGTTAGAAGTGGCACTGTTAACACTGAGCATCTTTGTATTATGTCGTTTTTTCTCTTTTTTGTGTTCTGATAAGGCTGATGATAAGATCGTGTGAGCCTTTTGGTAGATAAGCAGCGAATATTCTCTAGCAAGTAGTACAAAGACGAGTGAGTACTAGTAAGATATCGGAAGGGAAATATTTGTGATTAATATGTAAAGCAATAAAGAAAACAAGAGAAGAAGGAGGGGGTTGAAGGAAATGTGCCTTGTTATTTATATTCCGGGGGGAAGGATGGGTCTCATCTCATTATCTCTGATAGATGCGGGTGTTTCGGAGCGGGGGGAAGTCACGTCGGGCAGTCCAACCAATAGAAATCGTGTAAAATACCGCAGGAGCCGCTCGTGAGCGGGCCTTCGCACGATTTTGCGCGTGTTTCGTCGGCGCGGCCGCGGGCTGTGGCGGTCCAGGCCCGACGGTCACCGGTATATAAGGCGGGTGAGCAAGTTTATGTGTCCGCATTAGTCACATGCGCCGATATGTGGTGCATATAAGCAGAAGTCGCGGACTCCGTGACCGCTGTGGTGCGGTTGCATGCGCGCTTTCGGAAATTGGGCCCCGACAACCCGCGGCTCAATACGGCAATTCCAACATTATCTCACCACACAGCGGCGGGGGACTTCCAAAACAGGAAGGTCGGGAGCGGCCGTCCAATAGTGTGGCGCGAACTCGGACACATGCGCATCGCGCGTGCAAATGACTCTAATCTATGACCTGGCTTTGTGCTTTTCGCCAAATATATACAGATATATATAGTGGGCCGATTTCTCGTGCCAGATAGGGCAGCTTTTAATTTGAGAAAATCCAAACAAAAAGAACTCTTTTGCTAACAGGCACTGTTTCTGTCATTTATTCTTGCCGCAGGGTTAATTTTTTTTATTTTTTTTATTTCTTTCACTTTTATTTCTTTTTTTATCGTCTTAATTAATTGCACGGTCTAATTTTAAAGGCTTTCAGAGACCTATTTCCATAACAACAAATAACAATCTTAATTATGGCTGAACCATGTGCATTGTCTGGGTCCACAGTTGGCTCTGAACTGGAGACACTGCATTTGCCCGATATTTGTGATCACGACACGAGCGGTGGCGAACTGACTGTTTTGTCAAAAGAAGTGATTAAAACTTCATGGTTTTATAAGGTGAAGAAAGATATTAGGGCCAGATTTATTGATGGCTTTACACCGGTGTTTTTCGCCTCTGTCATGGGTTCCGGAATGTCGGCAAATCTTCTATACAACTTCCCTTACCCCGCACATTGGCTCAAGATTTGTGGAATCATCATGGCCCTTGTGGCTCTTCTTATATTTATTGTGCTTTGCACTTTTTTCTGCTTGTCATTATACTGCCGGCCCAAGCTCATATCCCAGATCCACCGGGACCCTGCTTTGGCACCTTCCATGGGCTGTTTTGTCATGGGTTACACTACTTTAATTACCTTTTTACATGGTGTACTTGAACGTGAAGGAATTCTTGGTATCTGGGTACTCTGGTGGATTGTTGTTTTTGGATCTTTCTACACGGGGATCATAACATTCTACTTCTCGTTGTTTGCCAAGCATAGAAAAAGTAAAAACTTGATTGAACCCGCCAATTTGAGCATGCAATACCTTTTACCGGTGGTCACATTGACTGTTGCTGCCTCTTTGGGTGGTCTTATCTCGCCGGACTTGCCCAATACGAATCAGCAGGTTGTCACGATGATGGTGTCGCTTATTATGTGGGCCCTTGCCATGCTAGTGGCATCGATTATTGTCACAGTCAATTTCTGGCGGATGTTTGTACATAAGATCCCACATAGCGGGGCAGTATTAACGTTGTTTCTTCCTATTGGTTTTGTGGGTCAGGGTGCATACGCCATTCTTCTCTTCGGCCAGAATTGCACGCTGCTCCTCTTGAAGAACCATGAGGTGGTTGCGGAATCACCATATGTTTCCTTTTTGAGCAAAACAGCACATACTCATGATGTGCCGCTCACCGATTTGTCGCTAATCATGTCTACCGCCATTATGGTGACGTGTACATTAGTGGCATTCATGCTGATGGCCTTTGGCTTTCTTCTCACAATTTTTGCATATATGGCCTTGTTGTCGAAAATGGCTCCGTTTGCAGTCAAGAAAAACGAGGCGTTCTTGTACAAAACGGAAAGCCTGCTGCCATTTAAACGGGCATTTGTGGGTCTTCTCAGGTTCCAGCGTGGTTTCTGGTCCATGACTTTCCCCTTGGGTACTATGTCGCTTGCCACTCACCAGTTCTACAAATTATACAATGGAATGGCTGCCTTCAGAGTCGTTGCTACGATTTATGCCATGTTGGTGCTTATTACTACTTTGGGTTGTCTCACTGGAGTCGTATATCGGACGATTGCCATAATGACGAGAGCCTTAGGGTCGGGAAAACGTAAGCTGGAGGAAACAGTTTAGGCGGATACAAAACGAATCAAAATCTAATATTTATAATAATTCATTAATGAAAAACACGGGTAATTCATATCATTTCTAAAAGAAGAAAATGAATAAATGCAATATTGTATGAATAAAGTGTAAGAAGCTGAGTGAAAGCCGAAATTACAAGAAGTTGGTGGAGCCCCGAGTCGTCGAACGCGGTTCGCGGAAGGGGGTCACGTGACACAAACATGGACTTGGGTTCTTTGTCTCTCTCTTTTTTTTTCTACTTTAAGATTGTGTGGAGAACATTTATATTTATAGTCTATTTCGTTTGGCATATTGTGGTTTTATGTGCAATGCCGTTTCTGATAATAATTCCGGAAGATGCCGATTTTTATACCAAGTCTATCGAAGAATTCGGGCTGGATCATTCTGAAGAGGGACCACGTGACGTGGATTGGGACTCGTTCTACTGGAGTTTAAGTAAATGTTCCACACGAGAAGTACTATTCCATGAAGAGCAATTTTCAGGCTTTATAATATATACCAATGACATGGGCGCGGACGGGCCTGTGCCGCCCAAAAGCGTGTTTTTGAGCCAAATTTCGACGTATGAACCCCAATTGGACGTATATAAACCTCGGGATTTGAATCCTGGATCAGACTCTGGAAAACAGGAAATTACGGCTGTTTCTACTTGTGAGTTCTTATACCAGGGGATTTTTAATGGAACACGTGTTTCTATATGGAAATTTGTATCTTCATCCGGGTGTCCGCAAGGAGAAACCAGTGGGAAATTGAAGCTACAGGTTTCTTGGCAAAACCCACGTTTGGGACCAGAAAAAGACCTGAAATTAATATCTCCACGGGAAAAAAGTATGGCCAAAGAAGGCGAATATTCTAAATCGGGTATCCGTATGGAAAACCTACTAGAGGAACTTAATCATAGTGTGCTTGGGCAGCCCCCACATAAATATGAGCTTTTCCGTGTGGACAAATCACGTGTCAACAGTGGATCTCATGCTTTATCTTCAAAGCGGCAAATTAAAAAGGAAACTGGTAAAAATTCTACAGATAATGGTGACAAAACCGATTCTGCAGTAAATAACGAGATTGGAACACTTGTAGTGCCCACATCAGCACCGCTTCAACTAAAACTTCGAACCACAAAACCGGGTGGATGCGGAGACATGCTTCTCACTGCATTGCGTATTGAAGCTCCCGAGGCCGTCCTGAAGTTGGCCCGCCACAGAAAACACGAGAAATACGTGTTTCATATTTTGGGGCTTGATGCCAAATTCGAAGATGGGCAAATTACGCCATTGGGCAACTTGGATTTCCCCCGCAGATGCGAGCTCAATGAAGTGGTTAGTGTCACATATAAGCTTGTGAATGGCCCGACTATTGAACAAAATGTTGCTTCCTCTTCATCAACAAAAGCAGTGGATATTTGCGTGCGAGTACGGATTGAAAGCACGAAGATGCCCCTTTTCTCGGAAACTTCCGAAACAACAGAGTGGCGCCACGTGACAACCGATATATCCACCACGTGGACTCCGATTCTCGACTTTTTTCTGACAAATGCCGGCTCTGTGGCTCCAATTGTGCCAGCTAAAATACACACTCCCAGAGCCATCAGCCAATCACAAGTCCGCTCGAAAAGCACCCATTTGAAGCCGCTGCAGGTTTTCCCACACAAGAATTCGACGCCGAAATCGTTTGCTAGTGCTAGTGTTTTGCCAATCCCCAGTAATTCTCCATACCCACTGCGTCCAACATGGCCTAATGCTACTGCGGCCGTATCTCCAAATCCACTAAGACCAGTTTCGCCGCATAAATCGTCGCCCATATTATCGGTATCACGTGGCGGAGTTGCCCGCAAAAAAACCCAGCGGAGTTTGCTCCCGCAAATGGGCACTGCGCTGAGTGTAACTGTGAATCTTGCTGGCGAAAGTCTGCCGGTATTTGCGGGATTAAGACTTACATTTACTGGAGATCCTAAAGTTGAATTGGGCCACATAACCACCTGGAAGGTACAGGCAGTGAACCAAACTTCCAGGGTTTTGAGACTCGTGCTTACCGCTGATCCTGTTCTGAGAAATGTGGTGAAAAGTCTGCATTTATACCCGGCAAATAGTGCCCGTAGCGTATCTCACCATACATTAGTGTCGCTGGATGGAAATCGCCTTGGAAAAAATACCGCTTTGCAGAGTAGGCTCCAGTTATATGAGCAGTACAATATGCACAAGCCTGAAAAAATCGGAGTGGTGCTTTTGTCTAACGATATCGGGCTAGGCGTGTTAGAACCAAACCAGGTTTTTGAGTCCGAGTTCCTGTTTATGGGCGTATCGAAGGGCACTTTCAATCTTAATGGACTACGCATATTGGAGTCCTCTACAGGTGAAGTTATCGAGATTGGACGTGTGTTGGAGGTTTATGTCATGTAGGTACGTATTACAATTCGATATCTTTAACAATAATTTCTCTTCTTATTGTTGGGACTGATTAAAGGTGAGGTAAAACTGCCGTTTCTCCCCTAAACACCATCGTATATCAAACAGACTTTTCATTTTAAGGACCAGCTACGTTTATAAATACAAAAAAAAAATGAAACCATGCCATAGCAAAGGAAAAAAGAAAGGGGCATACTGGGAATTGAACCCAGGGCCTCTCGCATATTTGTGTTTCCGAACCGAAGTGCGAACTCACCCAAAGCGAGAATCATACCACTAGACCACACGCCCGAATCTGTGTTGCATTCTGCTTTGTAAAGCTGTATAAAATCTCTTTTGAAAAAATCTAATGAAGTCGCGTTGTCTATTAGGGGCTCTTTTTTGTGTATATCGTTTTGAAATATATATAATGCATTGGGTTTTAAGGCAATAATGCTAATGGCTTGTTATTTCAGTGAGAATTAGCACCCTGATGAGAGTAATACTTTCTTTATTAAAGATTACGTACAAGTATTCTGAAGAAGGGTCCTGGTGACATCCTGACAGTACTTCCTAGAATACTTTTTGAGTTTAAAGCCTCCATTTGTTTTTGAAAATGACCTAAACACCCTTTAATGAGATGTATCAGTCAAGAAAAAGGAAGATAATAGTGACCGATATCATTTATTTTTCATCATATCCAGCTTTTCTAAAGCAATTTAACAGGAAGAAATTATGTCTATCCACAAGAGCACAATTTGAGATATGAGGGCAATAAAAGAAGAAAATTCCAGATCGAAAAGAAAGAGAATAAATATGCATTTCAAAAAAAAAAAAAAGAAGAAAAAAAAACCTCCATTGTATTGCGTTTTGCACTATAAATTACATTTTTGACCTCTGGAGTTAAGGCTGTGGTTTCTTCCCTTCTGGCAAACTGTAGAACTTAGTGCTTCTCGTTCATACCACGAGGGGTGACTCAAGAAGAGATAATATTCTTCAAAAACTTCTTTTGTTTTTTTCTGAAAGGATTTTTTTTCTACTCCCCGTGTAATTTTTTTATGTTCCGTAAGCTTTAAAATTGTTTAAGCTGTTATAAAAAATCAGCTAGACATGCGAAAATCACAGAGTTATTTTTGCTTTTAAAAAATTGGAAAAGTGACATTGACTTGAAAAATCTTGCTATTTGATAGTAATGGTAGCAAAATTCTATATTTTCGGGGTCAAAGAAAAATTTCATAATTAGAATGGCAGCTTTTTAATCAAAAGTAGCATAATGTGCTTGCGAACAATGCCCGCACTGTATGATTATACTCCACTAATGCGAACTAATAGAGTTTCTCTTAGTCATGGTGAAAATTGGAAGTTGAAAAAATATTTCGGAAGAAGACTTAGGGGCGGGCATATATTTGAGAAAAAAACTTGTCAATAGGAATTCTATCCATGTAAGTATTAGCGGGGTAAAACAAAACTAGATGCGACAACAGAATTTCGCAACCTCAAATGGTAAATGAATGCTTGGATTATTTCTAGAAATGTCATTGTGACTTCTAAACAAAGCAAAAAAAAAAAAAAGACAAGCTGAAAACAAGTTTATTATTCAATTTAAGTATAATAAAGAGTGGCTCACGATACCTGAGTAAATTGCCACCCACTTCTTTGCAACTGAAAAGAAGAACGCAAGAACTCTCAAGTATGCCAGAAAACACAATATTTCACACAACTTGAAACTGCGGGGCGGGGATGTCCAAAATTTTTTACCAGAGACTAAAAAAATGGAAGTGGAACAGGTTAAAGGGTTGCTAACCAGGTTTCATCACTGAATTTTGATTTAATTTCAGTCATCACATATGTCGTGAGCGAACATGTTTTTCGAACGAAGAAGGTGATTCATGTAATGATATATAAAGAAGACAAAGTAGCGCCTAATCTCCATGAAGCATAGAAAAATTGACTCAAAAATCTATAAAATAGATCTTAGATGCAATGATACCAGTCAGAGTTTTGATTTACTTCATATTATTTAAAGCAAGCTATTGCGTGGATGTATCCTTCCAAAGAGCTCTTGTGTGGAATTTAACTTCCGAGGAAATCTTGCAGGAGGCTGAAAGTCTAATCTTCGAGTCAAAGAAATTCTATGAAGGGATTGCAGCAATTAAAGAGCCTTCAGTGGCCAACCTTTTGGATCCAACTATCGAACATGAGAATGCATATTCTTGGAGGGAAGCCCTGATTGAATTTTACAGCTTTATTTCCACAGATAAAGAGTTGAGATCGGCCTCGGAAAAAGCATGCCAAATGTTGGAAGCAAACACAAACGAAATTAACTCAAGAGAGGATATTTACAGCAAATATTATCAACTATGGGAAAAGATCAAGGATGACCCAGAAGCTACCGATGAAGAGTCACTCAAATACTTGGAGAGGGCTGCCAGAACTTTTCACAACAGTGGGTTGGGTTTACCTCGTGAAAAGCAAAATGAGCTCAATAAACTTCAGATTGAGTTGAGAAATTTATCTCTGGAGTTTATGAAAAACATAAACGAAAACACTAGATGTATTTGGTTCACTAAGGACGAGTTGACTGGGGTTCCCCAACTGAAGATGCAACATTTTGAAACATCGCAGCTCAACAATGTGACGTTTTATTCAATCCATCTCAACTATGACGACATTCTCCCTATTTTGAAATACGCCACCAGCCAAAAAACCCGCAAAGAAGCACTATTGAGCAATATGAACAAAGACCACGAAAACGTGGAAATATTTTCTCAAATCGTTCGCTTAAGATTCAAGATTGCAAAGCTTTTGGGCTACAAGTCATACTCAGAGTTAGTGTTGGAGGATAATATGGCTGGCACCCCGGAAAAAGTCCGGGAGTTTTTGGCGGATTTGAAAGTAAGATTGTATCCCTTGGCACAGGAGGAATTACAGAAAAAGCTTCAGCTCAAGAACCAAGATTTGATCCATCGTGGGTTGCCCATTCAAGATAAGTTCTATGCATGGGATGATGAATACTACACCAATGTCTTGCTTGAAGATGAGTATCAGGTTGACCAACAAAGAATCCTGGAGTATTTCCCCCTCGAACAGACAGTAGCAAATATACTTGAGATGTACGAAAAGCTTTTTGATGTAAAGTTTATACGGGAAAACAGTCCTTCTCCCGGAAATGTTTGGCATAAAGACGTGCAAAAACTCGCTGTTTATCAGAATATCAAATTTGGACGTCCAAAGTCGATGTTTATGGGCTGGCTTCTGTTGGATCTCTCTATTCGGGAGGGAAAGTTCCGTCATGCGGGTGTTTTCCGGATACTCCCAGCTTATGTTAAGCCAGACAACACCCGTTCCCCTTGCTTCATTGCATTGTTATGCAATTTCCCTAAAGCAGATAAAAACGGCACGACTTTATTGCAGCACAATTATTTAGTTACTTTTTTCCATGAGATGGGCCATGCCATGCACCACATGCTTTCACAAAACAAGCACGTGGTATTTCAAGGCACACGGGTGCCCAAAGATTTTGTCGAATGTCCGTCTCAAATTTCGGAGTTCTGGGCATGGTCGAAAGACACTCTCAGACAGATTTCGGGCCATTTCAAAACAGGCGAGCTGCTCCCAGATGACTTGATTGATAATTTGGTTCGGTCAAAACAGGCCAATGTGGGCTTGGATAGTTTTCTCCATATGTTGTACAGTTCTTTTGACATGGAGATGCATTCGATCGAAAGTGAAGAGGAACTTGCGAAGCTAGATATTACCGAACTGTGGAACAAGCTTTTTGAAGATTGCCAATTGGTATCAAACGACAATATTGATAATATTGGATACACCGCATTTGGACACCTTGTATCCGGTTACGAATCGGCTTATTACGGATACTTATACTCAAAAGTATTTGCCAGCGACATTTTCTATACGCTTTTCAAAGAAGACCCGATGAATTTGGCCAACGGGCGGCGGTACCGAGACGTGATTTTGAAAAATGGCGGTGCTAAAGACATTCCGGAGATTTTGGAGGAGCTTTTGGGTCGAAAGCCAAGCACAAACGCATTTTTTACTGAGGTTTGGGGATAAATAATGAGACTGTTGATTGATTGATTGATTGATTGTTAATACACTATATAAAAGAATGATATAAAACTTGACACGAAAAAGTTCTAAGCATCCTCGGAAACGGTCTCGAAAGGAGTAAGGTTGGCCGTACCCTCGGCCCAAGAAACACCATTGTAGGTGATTTCCTTGACGGCCTTGATGATATCGGTGAGGTTACCTCTGACTTGTTTGGTGGAGTCTCTCTCTCTCAAAGTGACGGAATCATCCTTGATGGTGTCGAAGTCGATGGTAATACCGAAAGGAGTACCCAACTCATCGTTTCTGGCGTATCTCTTACCAATGGAGGCGGAAGAGTCATCAACCTTGAATGGCACTTGCTCCTTTCTCAAGGCACCAGTGATTTTTTGCACGAGTGGCTGCAAATCAGCGTGGTTGGACAATGGCACCACCAACACCTTGGTAGGAGCAACCAAAGGAGGCAACGACAACACACTTCTGTCGCTACTCTCAGGTCTGCTCCAGAACTGGTGCTCGAAAATCGAGTAAAGAATACGGCCAATACCAAACGAAGGTTCAATCACATTTGGCGTGAATTCTCTCACGTGCTCGACTCTGGTGACCTTAGCGATCTTAAGCAAGTCGCTAGTGACCTCAACATCGCCTTCAACGCCTGGAACTTGCAACACAACTTTACCAGTGTCGGCCAATTCTTTAGACAAGTCCTCCAACTCGCATTGGGTTCTCTCGGCCAAGAATTTTTGCACGGCACCAGCATCTTTTCTGAACTTAGGGCCGAACTTCTTCTTTTCAACATCGACCTCGAACTTCTCCACAGTCACTGGTTCAGGCAAAGCTTGTCTCACAACCAACTTTTCGTTGGTTCTGGCAGCATGCACGCTCAAATCGTAGGCGGATCTGTCGGCACAACCAACACACTCGATCCAGCCGTACGACGACTGCAACTCAGCATCCCAACAATCCGACGCATAATGGGCCATTTCATTGGACATGTGTTGTCTGAAACGCAATCTGTTGGCGTCCACTCCGATCTTGACCAAGAACTTGTAGATTCTGGCAATGAAGTAACCCAAAGTCTCGTTGTCGACCATACCGGTGGCAACGGCCTCGCCCACGGTTTTCTCGACTAATTCATTGGAACCAGCCTCCTGCACATCTTTAGGAAGAAAACGCAACGAGATGTCCTTGACCTCGGCGAAACGAGGGTGGCTCTTGTTTTCTGGGTCAACGAAATGCTCGATTTCCGCCATCAAGAACTCACGCACACGCAACAAACCAGCACGGGGCGATATCTCGTTTCTGAAAGATTTACCGATCGAGGCCAGCGCAAATGGCATCCGCTCGTTGTTACACTCCAACAACTTGGAGAAGTTCAAGAACTGGCCCTGTGCAGTCTCGGGACGCAAGTAACCCTTCAACTGGCCCGAGGGACCAATGGCGGTCTCGAACATCAAGTTGAACTCGACCGGGGGTTCCAAAGGACCATTTGTGGCCGGGTTGGTGATCTGGTACTTGGCAATCAACTCGCCCAATTGTGGGCCCGAGTAACCGTCGATCTGGTTCAACACCGACTCGTATTCTTGCACGGTGGCGTCGTCCAACTTGACGTTTTTGATCTCCTTGACCTTCTTTTTCCGTTTTTTCTTGTCGTCCGACTCCTCCTCTTCGACAATCTTCTCGCCACGGGCGGCCTTGTCACCTTTCAAGCGCGCCTCCAACACCTCTTCGACCAAATGGTCGGCCCGGAAAATCTCGCCCGTTTTCAAATCTCTGCACATCCAATCGGCAAACTTGTCCACGTGACCCGAGGTTTTCAACACCTCGTGTGGGGTTAACATCGTGCAATCAACCTCCAACATGTCCTCCTCCAAGATGAAATGCTTCCGCCACGTGTCCACAACATTGGCCTGGAACGCACATCCTGGGGGTCCGTAGTCATAAAGGCCGGAAACACCGCCGTAGATTTCAAAGGCTGGTGCGTAGAAAAAGCGTCTTTTCAACACTTGCTCGAGCTGCTCCCTGGAAAAGGGCACGGTAGTTCTGCAGGTAGACATTTTTCTTGATGTGCTTGCTGCTGTTTTCAAAATCCGATTAAGCCTGGCGAACAGAATGGTGGATAATGAAATATGTCAACTTTGATTTTTTTTTTTTCTTCTTCTTCTTCGTCTTGCGTCTATGATTCATGGCTCAATTACGTCGTGCGAAAAGTGGGTATATGCAGGAACATACATTTTTTTTTCTCCGTTCTCTCTCTCTCGCCTTTTCTGTAGAGCCGAGTTGTACATTTCTCTTTTTTCTTTATGCTCAATTTAATAAGCCGCTTGTTTCCGTGATTTTTGAAATTTTCTGTTCTTCTCTTCTCTTTTCTTTTCTTTTTTATTATGCACATCAGTAAATGTACTGCCGTTATGCTGGTCACGTGTTTCGAAAAGGTCGAGTCGTAAGTTGCATAATCTCTTTTGGCTAGCGCACGTGACTCACATCTTAACAACAGTTGCTAACTACTGTAAATCCACACGTACGTAATGGTCACGTAAAACACGTAAAAATCTTACACGTTGAATCCTTTGTGACATATTACCAGAGCATGAATTAGCTGAAATTCTTCAATTGCGAGGAGATACCTTTATAAATCTATCTACTTCAAAACCATCATAATCAACTGCTCTCACATTCCTTGATGTATCAAATATAGCTGGGGAAAGATTTTGTATTATTCTTTTTTATATCAGAAATCAGAAACTAAGTTATCTGAAGTAATAAGCTCATTACTTTCTAGCCTTCATGACTTTAGCCCTGTAGACTCACGGTATGTCTCATCATTTACTTCACAAGCTCATCTATCCAGAACAGCTCATTTTGGCAGAGTAATTATTCTGCCAAATCTACCGCAACTTCCGCAGTTCCGCTTTCTCGTACTCCAAATCCTTGCTTACGAAATACCTCAGGGCAAGCCAATAGTGAAGCTGCGACCATGGGTAAGCCGTGGAATTGATACCGTTTTCTGCATACCACGATGAACACCCACCAAACTCGCTTCCAAAAACCGACCGGCCCAATCTCTGCTGCACGGTGTGAAACCACTGGTCATAAGCGGCATTTTTCACCGAGACCGATTTTGCTTTCCCGTCCAATACTCTTGGGACCACCTTAGCTGCAAAGGCCACTCCGTTTTCAATCGCCGTGACCACCGAAGAATGACCCGTGGCCAGATTGGGCCCACCAATAAAGAAAAGGTTGGGGCACTCCTTCACCATGAAAGTCTTGTAAGCAGAAGTTCCTTCTTTTGCCCAGAGGCCTTGGACATCCGTTCCGTTACGCCCAATAAATTTTGTACCATTCATGTTCCGCATGATATCGTAGCCAGTACACGCAACAATCACATCTGCCTTTATTTCAGTGCCATTTTCCAACACTACCGAGTCCTTAGTCACTTCTTTAATCTTTTCGTTTGTGAGATTGAATTTGGGACTCTTCAACGACGGAACATACTTATAGTCGAAGATTATCCGCTTGCACCCCACTTTATACGAGGGAAGCAACATATCGTGGAATTTCTTGGGTGCCACAGACTTGATGTATCTGGTGGACATCCACTGATTTGCAGCCCGCACAACACGGGCAAAAAACCCGTTTCCTTGATACATTGGGTATCTCAGTTCGGCACCAAGAATCACGATCCATCTTATAATCATCAAGCCGAGTCTAGAGCTCAGTAACCACCGGTACATGGTGTAAAGAAACGCGGGGAGTGGAGGCATGATCCAATGTTTGGACCTGAATATCTGAGTCACGCTTTTTGCATCAAGATCATCCATTAAAGCAGGAACAAGCTGTGCTGCCGAACATCCATTTCCAAGCACAACCACGTTCTTCCCCTTAATTTCAACAGAATGATCATAAAGGGCCGAGTGCATGAATTTCCCCTGGAATTCATCCTTGAGCCCAGGAATATTGACTTCGTTAGGGTACACCAAACCACCAAGACATGAAAACACAACTTTGGCCGTATGTTCGTAGCGCTGGCCGGTCCTCACATCGGAAGCGGTAAGTTTCCAAACCCCCACCTTTTCGTCATAGACGACGCTTTTAACTGCCGTATTGAACTTTGTCTTTTCGTTCAACTTGTACTTCTCCACCACAGTCAAAATATACTCTTCCATTTCATATTGTGGTGGCCTCAAATCACTCCAATTATCGTTAAGCTCACTATGGATCGAGTACCACAAAGCCGGAATATCGCTAGCACACCCGGGATAGGTATTGGCCCACCAAGTGCCACCCCAGTTAGCATGTTTTTCAAAAACAACAAAATTATCCGTCTTGAGTTTCCGCTTCAACATAACAGAGGATGCCAAACCTCCAAAACCAGCGCCAATAATCGCTACATCCGACTCACTGGTGATTATAGGCTTGGAGTCATCTTCCGGGAATTGAACTCCGGGAAGCAAAAGTCTTTTAGAGTCTTCAATGTTGCTTCTGAACCGTTCAGGGTTTTTGGCTGAGATGCCTGTGGTGTGAACTATGGACATATTGAGTGATTATTCTGGGGTTTTTTTTTTCTTTTTCTTTTTTTTTTTTTGTTTTGAGAGGAAAACAATTGGTCAAAAACGGGAAATTTCATCGCCCTTTTATAATGAAAAATATTCGAGATCGTGACAGCACCAACGTCCGACCCTCGTCATCATTTTCATGATTTGATGGGGGCCAAATGTACAATTCGGACGCAGAAGATTACCTATTTAGGTTGGCTGCGCGAGATCTCCGCAAAACGCAGCTAAATTCCAGCTTATGTGCCGGCCCACATGTGGGGGATCGGCGAGAGAGTGAGCGAGCGCATATGATTTCACTCGGGAAAAATTAGTCTCCGGTGACCGCAGTAGAAATGTTTTCGCCAGGATATAAGAATAGTCTGCATTCGGAGTTAAAAATGAGGATATAGCCGGAGTTAAAAAAAAAGTGCGACTCATTTACGAACTGAATCTAGTAGCAACCGTCATAGTACTCAGTTCTTGTAGAAATCCTGGTCTTGAACTAGAAGCCGAAAGCTTTGTAGAAAGTACAATTTTGAGCTCGTAGTAAAGTCAAGAAAGAATTGAAAAAAATAAAGAGAAAAAAAAAAAACAAGAAAGAGAACTTATGATAGTTTGAGGGTGGAGTTATCCTCGATGATCATTTCCTCATCATACCCACCCTCGTAAATGCTATCGTTCTCGATGAAAAGTTTCATGGCAATGATCAAAAATGTCACCACGCAGGACGCACCAAAAACCTTGTCAAACCACATGTCGATGAATTCCACTTCACTGCGCATCTGGGCCGAGGAAGTAGGGGTGGATACCGGAGATAAGGAGAGGATTTTCAGGACCAGAGCAGCAATTTCCGGTGGTAAGTTTGAGCGGATAAGAAGCGCAGTTGCAATCACGTAAATCGCCAAAAATTCGCTTACAATCAAATGTTTGACCCATGTTTTCACATTGGTATTGACATTTGTTGCAGTAGGAAGCAAGCGGCCTAGCGATTTGAACGTGACCAATACGTTTTGGAACGAACACACGAAAAGTGACCCGGAAAGAATGAAACTGACCTGATTGATGAGTTGTGTTTCAGAGATGGGCAAGTACCCGAAAAGCCCCTGGATAATTTTTGCTATGGTGATTGCAAGAGCGTCCTTTGTATTTTTATTGAGGGTTTCCGACAGGTCCTTATCGTCGATGATATTGGATTCTCGATGCAAATCAGTCAGGCTCCAGAAGTAGTGGTACGGCAAGCGCACAAGCAAAACATTGCCGATTCTGTAAACACAGTAAATAGAAAAAAGCAAGTTGCAAATAGCCACCACTTTTCCCAAACGCAAATGTTGCATTGAAGCTGAAGAGGCGGCAGTCGACTGCTGCTTTTCGCTCAAGAAAACGTCGATTTTTTTCGATAAATCCGTGTAGATCAGGTCCTGGAGCTCGCGCAAAGACAGAATCTCACGTCGGAGCTCATCTTCCTCACTAGCATTACCGCTAAGTCCTGGAAGACTGGTGAAAGACTGCACACGGTTTAGAAATTGACGGCCACTACCCTTAAGCAGCCGTACAGAGGTCGGTTCTGGCGCATTATAAACCGTGCCGCCGGTTGCCGCAAGAAGCGAATTGAGCTCTTTCTGGCGCTTCTCCCGGAGCATTTTTGTCGAGTTATACGATTGAATGAGCTCGTTTAGCTGTGGTTCGTCTACGGAGCCCTTGAAAATCGGGGTTTTGGTGAGCAGCGCCACGTTATCGATCCAGAAACTGCGGATTGGCGTCAGCATACATCCTACACCGGAGAGAACCGCGGTGATTGTGATTCCGGCCAAAACCACCTCATTTGTTTTTTCTTCTAGAAACAGCCGTTCGGCCATTGGACCAAGTGCTTGCGCAAGGGCACCAAACCGCGAAAGAACAACAAACCAAACACAGCAAAGCGCAAGAATTGCGGTTGTTTGAAGCACGGATTTCGGCGATTTATAGCTGCGTCCAGGCATTATATGCTGGTTTACAAAAAGCACAATAATAAGTGGCGGCTGCACGAGCGTTACAAGCACAACCAAAGCCGTGATGACAAAACGAAACACTGCCACATTGAGCTGAACAGATCCAAAAAGCTGGATCATAAGTATAAGCACCAATTCACATGAAAGCGTGATTACGGTCGAGAAAAGCACCCCAACTATATAGTGCCAGCCGCGATTACTGAAGGCGCCTGTTTCTGCCGAATCCTGGCCATATTTGGACCAATTTTGGACCGATTTGGACGGAAAATGGGGATTTTGCCCCGAATTTTGTCCTGCTTGTTCTTCATCCGACTCTGAATCGAGCTCTAAAGTTAGGAGCCGGCACCCGTGTATGGCATTGAGCTGGCGCTCAAGAATTGTGTTGATTTGGGCCTTAGCATAGTGCGTTCGGTGGGCATAATTGCGGATCATGTGATGATTGAAAAGATACTTGAACGACCATGCTGAAAACGCAGCGAAAAACGCCACGAGCGAGACCACGGCAAATGCAAAAGACATGGATTAATTTTTCTCAATAATAAAAGAAAAAAAAAAATTATTGATTGAAAAATGAAAATAAAGATGAAAATAAAATGAAAAAATAAATTAGAACTTGGTGCAAGTGTTTCTATGGAACGAATGTATTATTGAAAGACAAAATCTGGGGTGCTGTGAGCCTTCTTTAAAAGGGCCTGATTCTCGGTGGAGTTTAGTCTCAAATTTAAACCGGGCCTTTTAACTGAGCGCGCACATTTGATTTTCATCACACGTGATCACATGTCACGTGACAAACAGATTCGCAGAAGTAAATGAAGAAGAAGAAAAAGAAGTATGAAGGAGGAAAAAAAAAAGTCCTTTAATTTCCACCACATACCCCACACCCCACACCGTCCAAAATGGCGAACGTCAAGATGAGGGCCGAGAAGAAAATGCGCCAGTTTCTTATGAAACAAATCAAGGCGCGTAAGGAGCACGGAGCACGGATCGCCAAGGAGCCCAAAACGGCCGACGAATTGCAGCGTTTAAACTTGGCGCCGCAAGTTGTGATGTACAAAAACCTATTTTCGGGCCAGGTGCTCTACTCGCAAGTGCCAGGGTTCCACCAAGAACAAATTGACGGCCAGTTTGTGCGCCCCAACTGGGAAAACAGAAAACCCAGCCGCCGTAACGATCTCTGGCGTGTAATGTGTGTGGTCAATTTCGCCAATTACGACTACGCGGTGGCCGCTTACCATGGGCTTGTTGAGTTGCACAAGCTCCGTGATACGGCTTTGGCCAAGGAGGCGAAGGCCATGAGAAAGAAAAACGTCGATGGTAACACGTGGTTTTCGGGCCAGTATCGTCCAGCATATACACAAGAAGCGGTCGCTGATTTGGCGCACGTGATCGAAGAATTTGGGCTCGAGAATACCACCGCCTTCTGGGAGTCGCTCTGGCGTAAGGGTGAGGACCTGCACTGGCCGGAGGATTTGGTCACGCACGAAACGTTGCCTGCTTTCACCCCAAAACTTCAGAGCGTGATGTTGGACGAAATGAGGGAAATGGCGTTGGCTGCATTTGCCCAGGAGCGTGCTGCTGTGTCGGAGGCGCAAAGTGAGGCTGTGGCTGCGGAGGAGGCCTTGGCGTAGATGTCTTGTATATATTGAATGGATAATTAGAGTTTGGCATGGTTACAGATTTGTAAGAACTTTGAGGCCGTTTCATGTCGGAATGTCAGGAATCGTTAATGCATCGGATTTGGATGGTGTTTGTCAATCAGACCCTACCCAAGTTTACAAAGAGTAATCGGAAATTACAGCAAAATAAGATTTGAGCTTGAAGAAATATTCAAGAGCATGGTGATGGACTTGCGAAAATTTGGTAACGAATTAAGCTGAAGGAATATTCCCTCAGATTTATTACTTTTCGAACCTTGAGAGGATTGTAAGGGTCTCCTAATGAGTTCCTTCTTGATAGCTTTGACAGTTTAGTAGTAGAAGTCCCGAATGGATGAGATTTCTTGGAACATAGTTTTGTCATAATACATGATACATCTATTTTGAACTATTGTCTCATCAAGCCTTTAGATGTAAGGTTTTGGTACCAAGAATTTATGCTGTAATTTTCTTGAATATTGAAGAATTATAGTTGCATAAACCGCTCATCATAAAAATTGCAGTGTGTATGATGTTATTGATTCCTTTCCAGCAAATCAACTTATTAAAATTCTTATATTCTATAATCCACACAGAAAAGCTACTATTAAGAACTCAAGATTAAGAAGTAAGGCGTACGTGCGTTTTACAATGAGATCTTCTGGAGCCTTTTAAAGTGAATCAAGTTGTTGAATTTCGCCTACTTTAGCCCCAAGTTGTTTTCAAGAAAAGACAAAGATTGGATTTTGGATTGAAGTCTATGTATTTGTTCTCTCTTTCTTGAAATTTTACCTTAATACAAGAGGTTGGGATAAGGAGCAGTGCTGTTTAAACGTTTTCAAAAAAATAGCGTTAATTTTTGAAACTATAAACTTTTTCTTTCGAGAAACTTCAAATCAGGCTTTTTTTAAAACAATCAACTCAGATTTTGTATCTTCGAAAGAATCTTGCACAGAAATCTAATGAGCAATTTAAAGATATGTATACAATGGGCGAGAGTTTGCGTTTGGACCATGAAATACAATAAAAGTTGAAATTGGGACAATTGATATTTACGTATAACCGACGGAAAAAAAGATAATTGTAACTTTTACTTGGAATAGTTCATAATTATTTGTTGTAAACACAAAAGTTCTAGAAACAAGTTATTCGAAATACTTTTGGGGAGCTCAAGTACTGATTTTGAGGTAAACGATAAGAAGTTGATTGGAAACTTCAAAAAAAAAAAAAGTCAAGTTATCTTAGTGCTAAGCTGAAGTTATGCCAAGATATTCTAGTAATAGAAGAATATTTTGTTTGTTTCCAAAGTCAAATATTGATCTTATTATGGGCTTTTAATTTGGGCTTGTTACCACAACATACTCGGCGAATTCCGATTAACGAATAAACGGTTCTATTATGTACTTTTTTCTTTTCTTTCTGCTTGCCTATCTTGTTGATTTATGTTTCTCTTGTTCATTTCATCTCGACATAAGAAATTTAGAGAAAGCGAAATAATAAACAAGAAAATCATTATAAACCAGCCTTTAATTATTGGTCGCATTGCGTCGTCAATTCATTATCACCCAAAAGAAAGGTATAAAAAGAGTCTTTTTCCTTTGGACAAATTGACAAAATAAAAAAAAACAAAACAAAAAAACAAACAAACCCAAAGTTAATACGTGACTGAATCTAAATGATTGTGCTGAGATATTCCGTGGCTTTGATTTTTGTTTTGGGTACAGCAATGCCAAAGCAGGCCAAAGGCCAACTTATTCCCAAGCCAGGAATTGATAAAAGGGGCCTTGTTGAAGAATTTTGTTGTTGTTTTGCCGGGAGCTTCAAAGGAAGATTAGGGGAAAGCGAAGCTTATGGGACTCTGAATATTGATTGTACGGAATCCACTCACAGTATCTTTGAAGACTTCAATTTTGGAACAATGGAGCCAGGAGACCTTCCCCATGATGAAAGATATAGGGCCACACTGGATAAACTAATGCAGATTATGCAAGACTTGAAAGAAGTAGAACGCCAACTTGAAGATGCTGATGAATTCCATAATCTTTCACTGCTAGACCAGGTGAAGCTTGTGTGCAATGCAAGAAATGTACGCAATATTTGCAAGATTAATATCAGAAAAATCGAACCCCTCGAGTGGATTCACTTTTTTGATCGTGCCAAAAAGGAAGATCTCGAGCAACTTAACGCGTTTCAAACGAATCTCCATGATCGATTTCAAAATGTGAAGGATCTCATTGACAATTATTGCGAGGAGTATAGTATCAAAGGATTGACATTCAACTGAGTGACGAGCGAACGATCGACTTCATTGGATTTGGGCTTGATTTGAAGTTTTCGGTGGTCAAAAATATATGAACTTAAATGATCCGTACTTATGAAGTTTTTTCTTATTTGAAAGTAGTTAATCAATTACATTATTTGAAACCCGTTTTGTGGTATACCCTTGTGATGCTTTGAATCGGTACCTACGTTAATTTGACAAATAAGAATTACAATTTTCATTCAGTAAAAATAAACAGTTGTGGACGAAAAAAAGAAAGAAAAAAAAATTGTTACAACGTTTAGGATTAAAGATATTTTTTCAAATCCAAAAAAAAGCACTTTTGAGAGTGAGATTGAATTGATAGTGCTACACTATATTTGCAAAGAGAACACACATATAACTTCTTCGATCAAAGAGTAAAGAAAGAAAAAATATCAATGCTAATCTTCAATGGAGCAAGTCATTCACTATTCCGCAACTACAACATATGGGGTGCTTGCTTCCGTTTTAGCCGTTCAGCATCAATTTCCTAAACGGGAACCAGCAGCCGTTCATTCCTATTGTTTTGTTTTTCTTTGCCGGCGGAAAGCAAACAGCGAAGCAATATCGAGTAAATGGAAACAAATAAAAGGGTTTCTAATACTTTGCAAACTTGTGATTCTGCAGAATTATGATAAACCCCAAACCATGAATCACGCGGTTTTATTGCGCAAAATCCAGAATGAGGAAAATAATTAAACATATTTGAGATTTGAAACAATACATATCCCACCCAATAGAATGAGAGAAAGAAAGATAGAAACAACAAGAACAAAGAAAAGAAACTAGAAGCGGGTGAGAGATGATACACAGGATCAAACATGCCTTATCGGAGAAGGATGCCCGGCCCGGAGTTATGAGTTTATGTATCTGTTGAGCTTTTATTGTTTCACCGCTTTGTCGTTAATTTAATTCCGTCTCTAATAACACCGGAAAAAAGTTGGACTTTGTACCGCAAGTAAAAAACCATAAGGCTATTTGCGACTCAAGTGATTCGCTTGCATACTCGGGCCCCTTTATAATAGCCGAATCAATTTCAGTGCTTTCTCGGTGTTGACTACTGAAAGCAGCCGGTAACGGATTTTTGTGGGTGATGAATTTTTCCCACGAGCCTAATTTTTTGTGAAATTGTTGGGAAATTTGAACCTTACTGTGAATAAATTATTTGAAATCAAAACCAAAGAGATCATCGCAAAGACACACACCAAAGCAGAAGAGAAATTGCAGTCTTCCAAACTTTCCAGGATAGGCTGCTCCAAGAAAACGCAGCCCCAGTTCCGGTTCCAACGCTCAAATTCCTGCATACAGAATATAAATGGGGCTGGAGTGCAGGCAGTCCGGTGGTTTCCGCGTTAAGCTTACCCCCCGACGATGGCTTCGGCCCCGCCCGGTGATCCTTCCAGCAGCCGGTTTCTTTCTTGCAGCAGCGCCATCAGCATCATTTCACATATAACGATACCCTTTCCCCAACCGAGATAAACCCGGCCACAAATTTTGGCCAAATTTTTTTTTTGTTTTTTATTCTTTCCATTTTCATTGTGAGCCCTTGAAATAAGGGTCAGATCCCGAGGGCAAAAATATTCATCATAAAAAATCATTACTAGCACTGGTGCCCTTTTGTTTTTTGAATATTTTTATTTTTATTTTTATTCTTGTTTTGTCCAAGCCTTGAGTCATGGACGTTTGCTATAAAAAGCTTATGAAAAATGGGGCTGTGGCCCTGAAATTCAAGATTGAATACAAAAATCCTAATCAGTTCAAGCACACCACAGCCAGCGTAGCGGCGCGTGACCCGGGAGCCGAAGTCCAAAAACCTGATGGACTCCCACTCGAACTCTCAACTACTCATCATGACTCAAACTGTGTACGTTGCTATAAGCTTAAAAAGAAATGTTCACGTACTTATCCCTCTTGTGAATACTGCCGGCGGCTGAAAACGGCGTGTGAGTATATTGACCGACGGAAAAGACGACTCCATTTTGAAAACACGGGGGACGCTAAAGAAAGTGGCGGCTCTGGTAGTACTATTGCTGAAACACGGCAGCCGATCCTTATCGCGTCGCTCGTAAACCCAGATAACGATAACGATAAAGATAAAGATAATAATGGTGCTAATAATAACGATAACGATATCGTTATAGTTGCGGACGATGGTGCCGAGCTGTTTCGGAATATCGACCCTGGCGCAAACACTCGTGCTACCAATGGCGGTCCTAGTGGTGTTGGTAGCTCACGCACACATTCGCGTATGGCCACGGCAGCGGCTATGTCGCGGCGTAAACCGGCGGCCAGTGTTAGTAGGAATATCATGTCGATGTGCGTAGAGGAGCGTCCTGCCGATAGTTTGCAGAACGAGCTTTTGGCAGTAAGACCTATTGCCGATGTCAGCTTGCCGTCAGCGTTTGTGCATACGTTTTTCGCCAACTACGAGTGGAAGTATCCGTTTCTTGCGCGACACGAATTCACCAAGAAACTCGAGGGTCTTCTGTTTCAAAACGAGACGCTTGTAGGTCTCGATGTGTATTTGGTGATGGCAATAGGATGTATTATTTACGATACAAACTTCAATACGCAGCATTATACCGAAGTGTTTAGCGATTCGTTTGTCGAACTGATTGTGGATATGATCAGCTACGATATCAAGTCTGAGGAGGATCTTCATAAGGCACATCTCCTCATTCTTTTGAGTATCTATGCAGTAAATGTGGGCAATATCAATCTACTTTGGAACATTGTTGGGTTTCTCAATCGTCTTATTGTCTTTTTGACAGATTTCTCGGGCAAGACTAATGCATGTATGCGCAAACGCTGTTTTTGGACCGTCTTCAACTTGGATAAAGAACTCTCGCTCGTGCTTGATAAACCAAGTCAGTTTATACCGACGCGTATCATCAAAGTATCGTCGGATTTTGCTGACGCGCTTCATACAGGCGAGCTGGAACGGTCTGCTAAATTTATGTCGCTTTCCGTTACGCTTCATATGCTACAAGATTGCATGATTTCATACCGTTTGGGCTTGGCTCCCGTACACAAAGATGCCTTGACCCAGTTTTCTGCCGATATGGAAAGGTGGCGTGTAGGATTTCAGCTGTCGTTACACACAGAATACGCCGAGCTGTCGCTTCTTCAGAACTTCACTGGATTGATGCATTTGGACTACTACTACCTCCAAATTGAGCTCGACCAGCTCCTGTCAACAGAGTCTCTGCAGTTCACATTGCAATTTTTGTCGACATCTTTCAGTCTTTTGCTCTCAGAGGCGTCTGATAAGAAAGATTGTGGTGGAACGTCGATATACTCGCTTTTTTGGTTTCTTAAGTTCTTCAAAGTGGTGGAGTATAGTACGGATTCGCTCCTAAGATTGTTGCGCACGTGTGAAAATAAAAAAGACTTAATGTTGCGTTTGAATGACTTCAACACAAACGTCCAGCTTGAAATCAATCTTCTCAAGTTTTTGCTCAACAGCAAGTCAAAACCACATCGGTTTGTCGCGAAGTTGGAAAGTTACCTTCTGAAGTTGAAGACATTGAGCCAAAAGCTCGTGTCTTTTAACCCTTTTGCGGGCCAAGAGAAAGATATCGAGACACTCACGCTGGAAATCACCGAGTTGTTTAAGAACTCGGAAGGAGGAGACCAGAATTGAGAAATAAATGCACTGGTCAAGAAATCTATTAAAAATTAAACTGGTCAAGAAAAAGGATTATAAAAAGGATATTGGTATTTTTGCAGCAAAGGTACCAAAGAAGTACGGGTCTGCTGAAATCAAAATTAAGATAGAGTAAAGGTATAGGAAAAGGATAGCAAAATGAAACAAAAGATCCGAGGAAATGAATCACGTTATTTATATCACACAAGATGATTCGATCGGAAAAAGTTCATGAAATAGTAAGATAAACTCGGAGAGGTTGTCATCCTTTTGCATTTGAGCTGCGGCGGTTTTGAGAACTACAGGAATCAGTGAATTTCCTCACTCATTAATAAATCAAGAGATAAAAACAATGAAAAAAGAAAAGAACAAAACACTGAAAATAAAAAAAGTCCAGAAATTGATATGAAAAACCGGATTTCAAAACTTAATCTGTCAACCCGTTCTGGGGTTTTTGGTAAGCGCACGCAGTGGCGATTCTCTCCCACGCACCAAGTGCACGCGGGTGAGGAAGGAAGTTGAAGTGAAACTGTCAGCGGCAACTTCTCATATACACTAACTTCAAAAGAAACCACCCCCCAATTGTTTATCACAAAATAAAAAGCAAGATAGATTTTTTTTTTTTTTTTCATCAGAAGAAAAAGAAAAAGCAGACAACTTAATATATATATATAAAAAAGAAAACATAGACCCCTGAAAATGCCGCCTAAAGCCGACTGGGACAAGTACGTTGCGCCACAAGACGACGACGAGAAAAACGATAAAGTGGTGCCCTTAAGTGAAGGTGATATCCAGGTGCTAAAAACATACGGCGCCGCCCCTTACGCCACTTCGCTTAAGCAAATCGAGGCGGACTTGAAGAAAATCGAGGAACGGATCAAGGAAAATATTGGCATTAAGGAATCTGACACCGGGCTTGCCGCTCCTCATTTGTGGGATGTGATGGGTGACAAGCAAAGAATGTCGCTGGAACAACCTTTGCAAGTGGCCCGGTGCACCAAAATCATTGAGGCCACAGCGCCGCCTCCAACGTTGGATTTCCTTGCCAATGCTGACAACAAGCAAAAATACGTGATCAACATCAAGCAAATCGCAAAGTTCGTTGTGGGGTTGGGCGAGCGTGTGTCACCCACGGATATCGAGGAAGGCATGCGTGTTGGTGTGGACCGCCACAAATACGAGATCCAGTTGCCTTTGCCGCCACGGATTGATCCCTCAGTGACCATGATGACAGTGGAGGAGAAGCCCGACGTTACCTATGGCGATGTGGGAGGATGCAAAGAGCAAATCGAGAAGTTGCGTGAGGTTGTTGAGCTCCCGCTCCTCTCGCCCGAGCGTTTTGTGAAGTTGGGAATTGATCCTCCTAAGGGTATCTTGCTTTATGGCCCACCTGGTACCGGTAAAACGCTTTGTGCACGTGCCGTGGCCAATAGAACAGACGCGACATTTATCCGTGTCATTGGTTCCGAGTTGGTACAGAAATACGTCGGTGAAGGTGCACGGATGGTGCGTGAATTGTTTGAGATGGCACGCACGAAAAAGGCATGTATCATTTTCTTTGATGAGGTCGACGCAATTGGTGGTGCCCGTTTCGATGATGGAGCAGGTGGTGATAACGAGGTTCAACGTACAATGTTGGAATTGATCACACAATTGGACGGTTTCGATCCACGTGGAAATATCAAGGTGATGTTTGCCACTAACAGACCCAACACATTGGACCCAGCATTATTGCGTCCAGGAAGAATTGACCGTAAAGTAGAATTCTCGTTGCCTGACTTGGAAGGCCGTGCCAATATTTTCCGCATTCACGCCAAGACTATGAGTTGTGAGAAGGATATTCGTTGGGAATTGATCTCGCGCTTGTGTCCAAACGCTACTGGTGCTGAGTTGCGGTCTGTGTGCACGGAAGCCGGTATGTTCGCTATTCGTGCTAGAAGAAAGGTGGCCAACGAGAAAGATTTTTTGCAGGCCGTGGAGAAGGTGATCAAGGGTAACCTGAAGTTCAGCTCCACGTCGCAGTATATGCAATACAACTAAGAAGGGATAATCACACGACAGAAAAAGAATACACAAAATGATGCAAACAACCACCCCCCATATTTGTATGTATATTTATATCAGTGTTGCCAACTTTTAGTTTTTCGCGACTCCCCGCGGTCTAACTTTTTACTGCAGTAATCAGTAGAGCCCAGTAATGGATAAAAATTATGACCGGAAGACAAAATATTCAGTTATTACTGAGTATTTAAAGACTACTATATTCAGGAAAAAGGCTTCTCGGAAGAAATCATCATCTTTAAGCAAGCTTTTCGGGAGAGATTGGTCTGCCAGTCTGTTTAAATCGTATTCAAATTATCACACAAGGAAGACGGTCATCACCATGTTCTATGTTTTGTATTTTAGCAACCTATGTCCACAAAGGTTTTAGATGGGGAAGACCAGCATCCATCTAAATCGGCCAAGATCCCAAATTTGTATCTACTCTAAGTTGCATTCCTTTTGATTAATTTGTATCGACGATATTGAACAATACTTCTACCAGCTATATTTTCTTTATAAAGAAATGAAGGCAGAAAGTGTGAACCAGTCTAAAAGTGTTGCCAAAAGGGAAAAAAAAGTACAAGATGCACCAGCTTCAACAAAACGTTAGACTTATGACTGCCCCTTCTTCGAGACGTCCACGTGCCCCATCATAGATGAAGTTACCTCTCACCTTGACGAAAGCGTGATTACGCGAGAATTGTCTCCAGAAAGCTATTTTGTACTTCGAAAAAACACCCTTCCGGTCATTTTCGACATGGCGAGCGACTTCTTGGCTGTACCAGCCATGTCAGCCCCTGCAGAGAGACTTTTCTCTGAAGTAAGTGATCTTATCATAGAGAAACGAAACCGTTTACCACCGGAATCTATTAGAAGGGCAGTTCTTCTTAAGTCTTGGGGACGTGTTCCAAACGAAGACAAACTTATCACAGATCTTGCTGATTCAGTGCTGAAGTTGACGGTTGTAGAAGATGTTGAATCACCCGAAGAAGAGACCGAAAAACGAAGAGATGAAAAAGAAGCTAGCTCAAGTGAACTGGATGAATTTTTAATACTATCTCCATAGTTCTTTTTTATCTCCGATTAACAAGTATTCATTCGATCCATTATTTTACATAGGTAGTACTAGAGGACCAGGGGTGGCTGCTTTATTATCTTTCATTCATACTCGTGACCAGAAAAATACATGTATGATTACTGGAGGAGTTACTAAGAACTTCAGTTGTGGCTAAAAATTAAAAATTAAAATATGGCCAATTTCCTAAAAAGTTCAACGATTACTGAAATATACAGTATTTCGCAAAAGTTGGCGACACTGATTTATATGTATATATAACATTACGATTTAAACTTCGCTGTTTAGTCCCACCACGACACACAGCCCATGCCGTCGGTTTGACACGAGGCAATCAATGCATATGGCGGAGCCTTATTAGGAGCCTCGTCCAATCCCAAAGCCTCGGTACTGGATTGTGGCTTGATATTTACAAAAATCTCCTCCTCAACACGGAACCGGATTTTCTCATTGATATCAAGAAACAACTCGGATTCCTCATCTGGTTTCCACACCCATGCCTTTTCGACGGGCTTGAATATACAACTTTCAAACAAGTAGTCTTTTGGAATGAAAATTTCCTCGAAAAACTCCATCCGGACCTTGATTCCTTCAGGTGAACAATCGGCCACCCAGCCACATAATATTTCACCTATAAACGGTTTCCAAATACACATGCGGAACTTAACTTCCACGTAAGATGCACCGTCACCGGGTCTAAGTAAACCGTCTTTGATTTCCAGAATGTCCCATACCGACACGGCCAAGCCCACGTTTGTGATCACCTTATTTGAATATTTCTGGTGCAATTCATTGTGGAGCACGTGATGAATCGGCATGTTGAACAGCTGTGGAGGCACACGCACCAAATCTGATAGTTCCGAGAGAATAAACATGTTATGATATTCTTTTTTTTATTTATTTTATTTTTTCTTCTTGCAACAATTTGAATGCTTTTGCTTTTTCAAAATAAAAATGAGTGCTCGTTGCTTTGATCCAGTATGTTGAAAGCCCTCAGATTGTCAGATTGTCAGGTAGATGTAGGATATTCTGTGGTATCGCTAGGAAAGTATATTAGGAAAAAACAAAACTACCAAAGTCGGAATATCGTTAGGTATTGCCGGTGTTTGCTCAGCTGCCACGAGAAATCAGGGCTGGAATATCGTAAAATTATTCGATATTCCTAAACATCGCCATGTTCGCGGCGATGAGACGCACTGGCTTTTAGGTAAAGCTGCGCGCGGGCCTCTTGAGTATAAATACCCTCAGTCTCCCCCCGCAGCTCAATTTCGCAGCCACGATATAATTACCAAAAAACCGATC